>LZPO01076200.1:80894-94667 GCA_001675575.1 Neotoma lepida
ACTGGGTCTCACTATGTAGCTCTGGCTGTCCTGAAACTCAATCTGTAGATCAGGCTGTCCTCAAACTCATAAGAGATCCACCAGCCTCTGCTTCCCAAGTGCCTGAACGCTCAGCTAAAATACTGTTAAGAGAATCCAGGTCCTCTGTTTCTCCCATAGTCTTCCCAGCAGACTTTGCTGTTGCCTACACCCTAGAGTCTCAGTACTCAGGAAGGAGGGGTGCTTCAGTTAGTCTGACGTTCACACAGAAACAGTTGGGCATGACCTCATGGTTAAACTACACCACACCACTCCTCTGTTATGATGACCTCTTCTTACTCTTCAGGGAAGACTTGGGCACTTGACTGCTTTCCTCGAGGTGTCAACCTGCCATTATCCATGGTAAATGCAGTGTAGATTTGGAGGGCCTGTCAAGTTTGAGGAGCTTCAGTTCCATGACCTTTGCTTCTACTTTAGCTACTGTCTTCTATTTTCCCATTGTCTGTAGTTATATCCTGGAGAGGGTTTTGTATCATTAAATATTTGAGTTGTTTCCCCATCTTAACTCACATCTTCATCTTTACCTGCACTTAACACCTCCTTAGTTTCTTTCTTCAACAGCATTTTGTCTACTTCCTTCCTTTCCATGCTGTGTGGTCTGTATAACCTAGGATTAAGATTATTTCATGTGAGTATCCTCAAATGGATTTATTATCCTCTTAATCATCTTGGGAAAACTCCAAGTATTTCTGATATCATTTGTATCTTTTTGAAAAAAAAATCAATTCCAACAATTTGCCATTCATTTCCTTATTTTTGACCAATTTTTGCATGTACATACTAAGTTTTGTGCACTTTGATTCTGCCTTCCCCTCTCTCCTGCTGAAACCCTTCTTCCCATCAACCTGCCCTCCCTCAAACTCACTTTGTAGACCAGGCTGGCCTCGAACTCAGAGATCCACCTGCCTCTGCCTCCCAAGTGCTGGAATTAAAGGTGTGCACCACCACCACTGGGCTGAATCCCCCTCTTACTGTGATGTCTTTTTTTTTTTAACCCCTGAACCCTCAGTGAGGTCTCAGGCCTCATGACCTTCTCTTTCATGCATGCTGAAATGGTGATGGGCCAATCTTGTACAGGTCTTATGCAGATAACCACAGTTGCAATGACCTTGTGAGTACAATGGCTGTGTCACATCCAGAAATGTCCGTGCCATGCTGTAGAACTCTTCTCCAGCCTCAGACTCTAACACATATCTTCACTTTTGGTTTTGGAAACAGGATCTTGCTAATTAGCCCAGGCTAGCTTTGTACTCATAGTCTTTCCTGCCCCAGCCTCCCAAGTGCTTGGATTACAAGTATGTGTAATGGTGCTGGCTTAGACTGGTTCTTGAATGACCTCCAAGGCCTGTGTGTTAAAGGTGTGGTCATCAGAGTTCTAGTGTTTGGATCTGGAAACTATTCAGAGGTTACTGGAGACATGTTTTGTAGGACGATTTTGGAACTCTGATCTTTTCCTTTATGTCCTTTGCTTCATGGCCTTGAGGGGAGTAATTTTACTGTTTTACAGGCTCCTTCCATGATGTGATGTGTTGCCTTGCCACACACCAAAGAATTGGGGTCCATTGGGCTAGACCCTTCACAAATGGAAGCCAAAGTGAGCCTTTCTTTATTATAAGTTAATTTATCTTGAGTGTCTCATTATAGTGATGGGACAGTGATGAACACAGTCTTGTTTGGCTTTTGCAAGCTACAGCCATAGGACCCTGTGTATATTCTTGTATAAATCAGGCTGCTCATTTTGAGGATTGCTAGTACGCTGTCATAGCAGCCTTGCTTAATTCTTCTCATCTTGTTGCCAAGATGAGAAGTGGCATGTATGGGTGTCATTTGATGACTGTAGTTATAGATCAGGTGCATGGATGACTTTACTATCTGATTTTATTTTTTTGTAATGGAATACAATGTCCCAGGATATCACCTTAAGGTCTAACAATGAATAAATATCATATTCATATTTATTATATGAACCATTATGATTCTCATGTCTTACAGGCTCTTCCTCAACAGTATTTCAGACCTGCTGTATTGACTATATTGGACAAATACAGATGAGTAAATAATGAAGGGCACTTTTAAGCCTTTGTGTAGCCCTGACATTTGTTCTATTTTAGGCTATTTCTGGACTGTGGGCTTTCATCATGCAGCTATTAGGGAATTCATCAAAATTTCATATTGCCTGTACGGGGTTCCATTGTCTGTGGCTGCCATCTGCTCCGCCCGGGGCTGGAGTGATGATTATTTCATGTGGTCTCACAGTCCTCCTGTCTTCACTGAATCTGCTCTGCAGTCTCTCCAGCTTGTTCATTTTGTTTTGCTTTCGTCCTCTGTTCCAGGGTGTAGGATAATTGTCATTATTTTCTGAGGGAGGAAGAAACCCTTACTGAACACTGCTAGAGACCTTTGTTTCTTCTCAGGCCTTTGCCAGGATTTTGCCTTCCTGCCAGTAGCTCTCAGGGTGTTTCTGCACAGTGTAGGCGCTGTCTGTCCAAACTGGGACCGTTGTTTCAGAAGTATGGCCAGGCAGACGACATCGTTCTCCCTCTCAGCCTGCTTTTCCTTCTGTGGCTGCTTTCTGTGGCTGGCTTCATCCTTTGCCTCTGGTGCACTGAAACACCCCACCCCATCCCCCATCCCTACCCCTCAGCACCAAATCGTTTTTTGAAGTCTTTTGAAGGCCAAACATCTTTTTTCTTCAATTGTAGTTTTTGGTCCCTCAATATGAATTGAAGCCTGGATCCCTTGAGTACTGACTGATCTCTCTCACTTTCTCGTGCTCTTGTGTTCTCGCTCTCTCTGCCTGCCTCTGTCTGTCTATGTCTCTCTCTCTCAATGTTTTTGCCTGTGCCCAATTTTAATAACTTAAGATTTGAAAATGAATCACAACTACTTGTTGCACATGTTCTACAGCGCGAGAAGATCACGTGACACCTGTATGGCGAATCCTGACCTCAGTAAACTTTTGGTCCATGACAGAAAAGAAGGGTCTTAAGTAACGGTGACTTAAAGCTAAATGGTATAATTTCTGTCTTGGTGGCTGAGAAACTCTATGTCACAGAAGGTGTTGGGGAAGAAGGACTGACTCTAAAACACCAGTGTTTGGGGAAGGCAGTGGAGAGATGCCACTGTAACTGTGGAAATGGAGGAGCGAAAGCATGGATGGTGTTTAGTTCTGTGTTTGGGTGGAGTCAGGTCTTCATGTGTGGGAACTGAAGGATGAAGAGCCTCAAGGACGGTCAAAGTTACAGGCTGGAGACGTTTGGAAGGCTCTAAAGCAAGATGGCTACTTTTAAGGAATGCAAGGTAGATATTGAAATGTATCCCAGAGACAAAGGAGATGAAAGCAGAGCCATCCATTTGGGGAGACTGAGTTCATATCTGCCTGAGGTGCAGCCTGGATCCTGGTGGGGATGGTTCTATGGATCTGGAGGGACAAAGAAGGCTTCCTCTGAGGCTTGAGTTTGCGCAGTACAGAAATGTCAGTCCCAGGATTTCACCAGAAAAGCGAGATGTGGTTGGCTTTTAGAGGCTGTATACCCTGCTGTCAAATTTTTCTGTAAAAATGCATATACATTTGTAGCGTTGAGGATTGAACTCAGGTCTTCACCCATGCTAGGCTAGTGCTGTACCACTGAGCTATGTGCCCAGCTCAGGCTTGAAATTGTTTCAACCATAAAAAGTTATTCCTTGGAGGGATTCCAAACTACAATTAAAGGGATTATATACTTTAACATATAAACCCTTACATAGAAAGTGTCAAAATTGGAGTGGTCCAACAACGATTTTGTGGGAACACATTAGAAACCCTTGTAGATTTAATAAAGTTGGCAGATTTTAAAAATATTTTCCTCTCCCTTCACTAAATATAACTTTTGTTGTGTTTTAAACCTCACAATGAGCTATTTTGTTGTTAAGACTTTTTAATGTGCCTGGATCTAGTCTTTTAACATTTTAGACTCCTGCAGTACTGAGAATATGTCAGAAGGTGGCAGCAGAGAACAGAAACTGATTTCAGACATTGTCTCTGGACTTCCAAGGAAGAACCAAATCATTTAGAGTTGTAGGATGAGGTGACAGTTTGGTGCAAATTTGTTTTCTCATAAGGAAGCCCCAGGTACCTGTTTAAAAATCAAAAGCACACATGGCAGGTCCTAAGTCCTTCCCACGCAAGCAGTACTAACCTGTGGCAGATCTGAGTGCGACACTTCAATCAGAGGATGACTTCCAGGTCAGCCCAAGTCTTTTGAATCAGGATCTTACAGAGAAAGACCTAGAAACTGGGCTATAGTTTACTAGCTCCACAGGTGGCCCTTCGCTACACTCAGAGTTGACCAGTGAGTCCTTTCTATGGAATCGGCATCATGAGGCTATGAGGTGGTGTTCCCAAGCCAGGCCAGTGAGCATCAGGCAAAGGGACAGAGGGGATAGATAGCCTCTCCAATGAGAGCGTCCTTCCATGCAGCTGCTCATTTCTCGGGGTCAGTCACTCTTGGTTGTGAGGGAATGCTGTCGGGCTACTGTTTTCTTTTTTTTTTTTTAAAGAGAAATTATATTTCTCAACATACTACCAAACAAAACATGTCTACAGGTTGGAGTCTGCTGTGTGGGCTGTGCTATCTCCCTCAGGGGCTTATGTCAGTTGGGGAGGACATGTTTTCCACCTGGTGAGAGAACAAGTCATGGGTAGACTTGAGATGGTGCAAGGGAATGGAGGGACTTGAGCACTGCTGAGAAGGATTCTCAAGGTCATCAATATTTTTGGGGAAAACCCAGTTCATTAATTTCTGTGGGTGGTGTCTCTGTGGGTTTATGCCTATGGTACATAATGTGCCTTAAGCTCCAAAATGGTGTTTAAAAAATTATTCTTTAACTTTTGGACAAATCACTCCAGTAAATACAAATGAAATTAGTCCTTGGTTATGGATAGTAAGTTAAACTTTTGAGGTTAAGTGGAAACATCAAGGTCTATTAAGGCTACAGAACGCAACTAAAGAGAGCTACTTATCACGTAAGTTGCTTGAGAAAGTTGGATTTCTTTATAGTTATTGGAAGTTTGGCTACCTCATAATACCTAATGGGAGTTTGCATACCCACATGCTGTGGTCCCATTTGTTATACTTGGATTTGTTTTCACTTGGAAAACATATGAAGTAAATTATGAGAAAAAAACAATAAATGGACCGAAGAGATCTTAATTCTGAAGAATTGTTATACTTAATGCAAAGGAGACACGCTGTGACCTTTTTTGTCTGGCTTCTGCCTGTTTCCAAGGTTCATCCATGTTGTATCATGTATCAGTACTTCATTTAAAAAAATCACTGATAGTTCACCATATGGTTTTAATTGTAGGCAATTATTCATTAATTAGTACTTCAATAAAAAACACTAAATGATATTTCACTATGTGGTTTTAATTGTCAATTCATTCATCAGTTGATAAACTTTTGGGTTATACCCACTTCTTTTGGTTAATATGAGTAATGTTACAAACATTTGTGTCTAAGACTTCATGTGGAGAAATGGTTTTCTTCATGTGCACAGTAGGAATAGAACTGTAACTACCTCTTTGCTTCCTAGGAATTCATTGTTGAGTAGATTGATGGAAGGTTGACAAACGGATTCCTGAAGAACTAAATCATTGTTGACTAGTGCTTAGAGTAGAATTCCATGAAGAATCGCTGGGGGTGGGATTTCTATGTAACAGGCATATGAACTCCCTCTCAGTGCTCCGCTTACACTGAATAGTGAACTATATCATAGACACCAAAGAGTAGCGCTCTCAATTTGAAGTTCATATAAATATAAGCTATGACTCTCACCTGTCACTGTAACGTAGACACGTGACCTCTCAAAATGAATGTTTCCCACAGCGATGACTCTCAGGGTAATTCATGGGGAGGTAATCAAGTCATTGTTGAGACTTGCTCATGTGTGTGAGACATTTCTGCACAAAACAACATCATCTTTTGACTCCTGAAAACCGGTGATTATATTAAGCATTATAACTATACTTAAAATATCCTGATAATGAATGTTCACATCCNCTTACGATTTGTATACCAGCCATTTAAAAACTCTTTGATCTGGAAAAAGTAATTCATACACTGGTCAGGGCTTTAGGGAGACACTTTCTTTGAATATTTTCTGTACTATTTGTGACAATTTAAACTGTATGTAGAGACAAAATTTCTTCTTTAGAAGTAGTAGGCACTAGCAAGATAGACATGTAAAAAGAGCACATTTGGGGTTTGACCTTAACTGGTGGCAAACAGGACTCATGTGATCTTGGATTTNGTGACACAAGCAAATCTGTGCCTCCATCATCAGCGCTGGGGCAAATCTCCCTTTCTTCTTAGTTTTACTCAGTTCTTCCCATTCCAGTTCCTCTTTCGGCTCCATCACTGTGGTCACTTAGGGAGATAACCTCGGACTATAGGATTAAAGTTGGTTGTAGCGCTTGGCTGTAACTTGTCCTGATTAGAAAGGATTATACATCTTTTCTTTGCCCATAGAGTGCAAGCCTAGTTGACATTTGGCTTCATAATGACTGAAAGAGAACCTCAAGTGTGTAGGCTCTTTTTGCTGTCTCTTTCCCCCTCTTTCCCATTTTGCTGTCTCTCTCCTCCTCTTCCCACTTGGCTGTGTGAAGACCCATGGGCCTGAAGAGGTTGCACCAGGAGCTGTAATTATTCCACCCACCCTGAGATGAAGGTCTTAAGGAGGGCAGTGGCCTAGGAAAAAATTTTAGACTTTTGACCACCATGAAACTTTGGATTCCGTTTAGAATTTGGTGATCTNTGCAATTCTGATGACCACAAACTTGGAAGACTTGTGAGCTGGCTTTGGTTTTGCTATCAAATGATATTAGTGTTGGCAGAAATAGTTCTGGTGTATTCCAGANTGTTATGTAGTACAATGCCAAAGCTTACTAGANGCTAGCAACTGGAGAATTATGCCCCTCAAAGCCATGTTATTTGTTGAATATACAATATCAGTTCACCAAGAACATGCTGCAATTCAGAGAGTTAACCACAGTTCACGGAGATGCCTAGCCTTAAAATGCCATTTTGACCACATACTTCAAAACAAGATTAGGCTCTTAAAGGGGAAATGAAGACAGATAATTTATTTTTTAACTTTTCAGTAAATGGACAAAATAAGTTGTTTATTTAGAAGTTAAATTCTAGTCTGAACCCAGGAACACTTTTCAATAGCAGGTCTAGCATGGTGATAAGCTCTTGTTTAAAGGTTCGTCCCCATGTATGGGGGTGTATAACTAGAGTGTATTCATTAGGGTTACTATTGCAGTGATGACACACCATGACCAAAAGTAATGGGGAATGGGTTAATTTGCTTACATTTCAAGGAAAGTCCATCACTGAAGGGAGTCAGGGGAGATTCTGAAGCAGGGGAGAATCTGGAGGTCAGAGCTGATGCAGACACCATGGAGGAGCTCTGCTTACTGGCTTGCTCCCATGTGTAAGATGAATCTTAAACTGTCTTATTAATTGGAAACACCAGACCAGGAATTGGGGTAAATTCTGAAAGGGCAGAGAGACAGAACAAGCCACAGCCAACCTCCCCTTGCCAACTCCTCAGTTGATCTTGTTTCCTCAGACTGCAGGCTTCTGAGTCCTCATCCAAATGGATCTCAGCTGAACTGCTTAAAGGCTATAAGCTTAAAAGGCCTCTAGTTCCTAGTCCTCATGCCTTATATACCTNTCTGCTTCCTGCCATCACTTCCTGGGGTGAAAGGTGTGTGTTCTTCCCAAGCAAAGACATGGGATCTCAAGTGTTGGGATTAAAGGTGTGTGTGCCACCATTTTCTGGCCTCTATGTCTAATCTAGTGACTGTTCTGTTCTCTGACCCCCAGATAAGTTTATTAGGGTACACTATATATTGGGGGACACAATATATCACCACATTTCCCCTTCTTTGTCTAAAATAATAAAAGTTATAACTAATACAAGAAAAACTATATACAATAAATACAATCAAGTATATACAATATATACAGTCAAGAATTATATTAACAATGTCTCTAGTTCATTAACATTTGACAGATTTAGAAATTTGTCTTACACCCATGGCTTACTCAGCTTACTTCCTTGAAGAATCTAGGACAGGACCACTAGCCCAGGAATGTTCTCATCCACAATGGGCTTGGGCCCTCCCTCATCAATTGCCAATTAAAAAAATGATCCCTAGGCTTGTCTACCTATAGCCTGATCTTCTGGAGGTATTTTCTCAGTTGAGGTCCACTTCCCTCAGATGACTTTAACTTATGTCAAGTTGACATATAACTAGCCAGGATACCAGAGTGACGTGTTTTTATTGACTTTTGTTTTTATTCTTAAGCAACTGGCAGAACTAGGCTTTGTTCACACCTGTGTAGTAGATGGCCATGTCAATAAATTGACTAGAGAAATCAAGGCTACCTTTTTGCCCCTGGAGACCCACTGACATGTAACCAGAAGTTTTATCTTCTTGCTTGTACATATTCCTAGGATGAGTCACTGGATTTCAAATGAGCAATGAGCATGCAGGGGTCAGCTACATTTTAGCTAGTGAGAAAAGCTGAGTGACACAGAGCATATGGTAGGGACTGGGATGCCTGAGGCATTAGGAGGTAGGCTCCTCACTGGATTTCAGAGTTCAAGTGCTTACATAGACATTTGATGTTCAATACTTATTGACCCGAGAGCCTCAGCTTTTCTTTACAGATAAAGAAAAGTCACTCACGTTTCTTTATATATAAACTGGGGTATGTTAGTTACTTTTCTGCTTGTTATGACCAAATACCTGACAAGGAACAGCTTAAAGGACAAGGATTTNTTCTGACTCATGGTTTGAGGGGATCCCATCCATCATAGCAGGAAAGGTACGGTGGGAGCTGCTCGAGGCTGTGGAAGCAGGAAGCTTGAGCCTGCTGATTGGTTCCTANGTGGACCTGGAAGCAGAGTCTTGNTAAGAAGCAAGGCAAGCTATGAACCACAAAGCTGATACCCATCAGCCCACTTTCCCTGGTGAGGCTGCACTTCCTAAATATTCCACAACCTCCNCATCAACACCATCGTCTAGGGAGCACACGTTCAAACACATGAGCCTATGAGACACATTTCACATTCAAGCCATAAAATCAGGAAGGGTGATGGCTCCCAAAGCATAGAGAGGCGTCATATTAGGCTTGGTTTTTAGCTGAGGGAAACAAGGCCAGGAGAAATTAGGTTTATTTTCATTGTTTAAATAGTTTTGGATTCCCATCTAAGTTTTCTGACTCCTCATCCTTTTTTGGAAGGGAGGGATGCTCTCTGTGAGCATAATTTATAAGATAAGACCTATCTTTTGGGGGAAAAATTAGCTAGCACCAAAAATAACCTTTTCAATAATTTTACTTTGAAAAAGGAAATGAGGTATGAGGTAGACACTTGTTCTCTTTGAGTTATGTTTTTGTCTAATGTATGCTGTGAGTCATAATCCTTNTATTTGTGAGTTTTGGTTGTGTGCAGCTAAAGAGAGCTGTCAAAAATCACACTATAGAAAATGATAGACATGATCCATGGATTGTCACAGGAGAGAGTGTTGCTTTGTGGAGTCATGGGACTCAGGCAGTGGTTGATTCCAAAATGAACAAAAGAGAGAGGGGTGGTTTGAACTCATTGCCAATTTTAGAGACAGAAAAGCTTGCCAGCTCCCTTTGTGCCTAGCAGCCTGAGACTTCTGCTTGAGGAGGGACTCANCCCATTAGGAGGTCAGTCGTTATGTGGACATCCAGTTATCACCCAACTGGAAAATGAAGGCAGATCTGTCTGCTGTGGATTGTTTTGCAATGTGCTTCTTATGCCTTCTAATGTCAAATGCTCCTCAGAATTTGAAATGATTGACAGGATGAGCATATATATTTTTAAAATTTATTTTTATTTTATGTTCAATGGTTTGCCTGCATGCATCATCTGTATGTGGGTGTCAGAAGCCCTTGAACTAGAGTTACATTCAGCTGTGAACTGCCATGTGGGTGCTGGGAATGGAGCTGGGATCCTCTGGAAGAGCAGCCAATGCTCTTAACTGCTGAGCTCCAAGCATATGTATTTTAAGTACCATGATCTAGTAAGTCAATTGTGAGGTGACAATTTGTAATCAGCTGTTAGCACAACTGAAGCTCATAGCCTAGTGTGGTGGTCAGCACATGACCCCCTCCTNTTCCTTCTAAAACAAATGCACATAAGCCCTGTATTTCTGTAATCTTGAATTGCACAAATAAAGATAGAGACAGTCTTCAGGATTGTAGATATTTTCAGTGNCTGCATTTGACCATGTGAAAGATGTTAAGATGAGAGCTTGCTGATTGGCATTTAGTGGGTGTTTTGCTGATAACCAGATAAACATGAAGTTTCTAGAATGTTTGGATTTAAGTTATGCAGATCATATGGTCCGAGTTAGAACTGAGCTACAGAGTTTTTGGGGAGTAGTGGAAATCTTATCCAGTGAAAGGATTAGAGTAAAACATCAGCCANCCAAAGAGTTCCAAAGCAAATCCCATTTCTTTATTTCATAGCAAAATAAATGGTGTTTTTGAATCCTTGTGAACTTGACAGTTGTTGCCTGTGTCGTTAGCTATTAATCGTCTTCCACAAGCTCTGCCCTTTAAAGACTCCCTATTAATGTTTGGAGGCAGGTGGCTAGACAGGTTTGGCGGCAGTGCTCTGCAAAGTGTGTCCTGGCGCCAGCTCTGTCCCTCCTATACTCCATTAGCTTAATTACGACTTCCAGCAGGCATCTCAGCCAGGAGCCCCAGCCTGGTCCTGTCACTCCATGGCTTCCTTTCAGCAGGATGACCACTCATGAGGACACATGCCTGCAAGAAGGAGCCTGGGCTAGAGGGTCCCCTTTTGTTCTAGAGGAGGCTAAGTGCTTTCAAGTATCTTTTGTGCACTGTGAAGGAGAGAGGGCAAACAGTTCTTTCCTTTTGACAGGGAGGGGTCTCAGTTGTGACNTAACCAGGATCTGAGTTTAAACTCTGTCCTTGAATGAGTGTGTTCTCAAATTATTGAAAGTGATGATGATTTTATTTAACTAGACCATGTGCAAAGGGGAGAGGGAGGAGGAAGAGGGGGAGAAGGAGGAGGAGGGAGGGAGGAGAAGGAAAAGGAGGAGGGAGGGATGGTGCAGAAGGGAAGGTGTGGCTGACTACAAGGTGATCACACCTGTTTGTTTGATAACTTAAGTGGCAAGCCCGTGGTCTCTATTTACTTAATCCTATGAATCACAGCCTCCTTACATAAATGTATCACACCTCAAATAGCTTACTAATGAGTAAGGTTCACAATCACTNAAGACCCAAACGACTAAACNTGCCAAATACATTCCTTCAAAACTGGAATTTCTTTCAGATCGCTAATTTCTTCCAAATATTTGTTCTCCCTAATGTAAGCATGGGATCTCATTTGGAAGTATAATTTAATTTTTAAAAACAAACTGCTCTCACCATGTTATGAGGTGTTTTACAGATTGTTGTAATTTTTACAATGTTTTTAGATACAGGATTGATACAGTAGCTTTTTATAATCTGGAGTCAGTTTCTTTAAGTCAAGAATGTTATGTTAATACCTTGTAAATTAGACACCCATTTTCGAGGACACACAGCCTTTTCTCTTCTGTAGAATGATGGTGACAGTTGATCTCTGGCTGGATAGTAACTGCTGGACTAGCTAGGATTTGTGACTGCTTCTGAACCAGGCAAGCACCGGGGAGCTCATGTGTATCGTCTCATTCAATTCTCAGCCTAACTCCACAAGACAGATACCTTTAGTCTCCATTTCACNGATGAGGACGCAAACAGGGGAAGCAGTTTGTACAGTTACTGGTGGGTGGTGGCAGAGCAGGAGTTAAACACAGGCTCACAGGCACCAGAATCCCGACCCGGCCTTACCTGGGCAACTCGAGATGTTGGGAGGTGACCTAAAGAAATGCAGCTCAGGCGGGCTCTTGTATTGAAAGAAATTCTTCCTGCAAGTTCATGCTTTCCTTTGTGTAAAAGTCTCAGAGTTTTGTGTCATCTTAATTTAGCTCTTCAGGCAGGGTTATAGCTGGCTTTACTTTTATATGGATGTAGACATNGCTGTTCGAAAATTAATCCATTTTCTTTGAGTTACTGAGATAGGATAGACAGTATATATAGTACACACGTCTTCCTTCCCTTTCCCTCCCTCTCTCCCCCCTTCCTCTCTCCTTCCTTCCTTCATGTTTATTTTATTTTATTTTATTTTTTTGAGACAGTGTTTCTCTGTGTACCTCTAGCTGTCCTGGAGCTCTCTGTAGACCAGGAGGGCCTAAAACTCAGAGATCTGCCTGCTTCTGTCTCCTGAGTGCTGAGATTAAAGGCGTGCACCACCACCATCCGGCAGTATACACGTTTTCTAATAGTCATAAACTGTCTAGAGAAGTTTAAAGTATTCAGAAAGAATTTTCATTGAATGAAATTTTAGAGCATCAAAGTTTTATTTTCATTCTCCTACATACGCGAACACATATGTGCACACATACACACTCAGTTTGTGTTAAGACAATGCATCTCTTTTAANTCAGACTATTAAAAACAATGAACTTTTTAAAATCTGAGTTGCCATTTAAACTCTCAAACTTAAGAATTAATTTTGAAGGTGTAANGGTGAAGTACATTAATTTAGATCTCTGAAAGCTAAGTAGCTTGAACACACACAATGAATTACTCATTTATTTATATATTTCCTACCCCCTTCTCATCCGATGTGGTTGTCACTGTCTCACTGGGTACCATGAGATGCTGGTGGGTTTTAGAGTCTGCTGTGNGGGGATAGTTTTCCGGAAAGTTAAGCTTCTGAGCCTCACATTTCTTACTGGTAAAATGAGAATAATAATAATGACTGAATTTACATCGGCGTGAAGTGAATAGATAATGAGAAATTACCTACTGTAAAAACTGGTGCCTACCAGGTGGTGGTGGTGCACGCCTTTAATCCCAGCACTCTGGAGGCAGAGNGCAGGTGGATCTCTGAGTTNGAGGCCAGCCTGGTCTACAAAGTGAGTTCCAGGACAGTCAGGGCTACACAGTAAAACCCTGTCTTGAAAAACAACAAAACAAAAAAAACCTGGTGTCTTCCTCTCTCTTCCTCTCTGTTATATGTAGGAAATACAGGAATTGGCGTATGCCCANTGAAGTCTGAGTTCTTTTGACTATTGCTCTTTCAAAATCAATCTGTACATTGCACAAACACCTGTGATTGTTAAAGAATAAAAAGAATATAACCTAAAATAGCTCTTATTCCACCACTTAAGAATAATTGTTATTAGTCTGCTTATGTCTATATTTGTATGACATTTTCTTATAGAATTATAGAAATTGGGACCCAAATCATATGCTTTTTAAGTTGTCTTTAGTTAATATTTTTAGGATTGTTTACAACAGATAAATATACTTTCATGATATGAGTTGAAATTTTGTCTTTTTCTGGGTGTATCATATTCTAGCCAATTTCCTATTGCTGGGTAATTTAAGATGTTTGCAACTGTTATCTATTCTATGATGTTGTGCAGCTAATTTTGTATGTCCCTATGTAGTTGTCTTAGTGTAAATTCCTAGGCCTGATCATTCTGGCCCGAGCCTATACAGACTTAAGACTGTGTGTGTGCGCGCGTGTGTGTGCGTGCGTGCATGTGGAATACATACTATACCACAGCCCACATGTAAAGGTTAGAGG
>LZPO01076201.1:0-20570 GCA_001675575.1 Neotoma lepida
GGCCTGAAGCAAATGATCTAACTTTTCTTCTGAGTCTTAGTTTCTCTATTTATAAAACGAGGCTAAAACAGTATCTCTCTCACAAGGTTAACTGAGGATAAATGAGGCAGCACGTGTGAAACCCCTGGCCTTGTGTTAGCACTCAATAAATGCTTACTCATGTAACTTGTGCCAGACGTGAGCAACTGGCCACTTCTTACCCTTCCCCTGGAGCTCCTTCACCTAGTTTGCAATATTCAAAGTGTTAGCTTGTAGAAAAGATGTAAGATTATTTTATACTTCTCTCCTTAAATATTTTAGGAAACCAGGCTTTGTAAGATTCATGCCAAATGCAAAACAGTTCAAAGGAGTGTAAATGCTGGTCTTCATTGGTGGCCCTGCCTTTTCTAGAACGCTGAAACTGTTTGAGAGGTAAAGGTACTGTGATCCTAATTCCCCATGACCTGGCATCTCATTTACAGTTGTTCTTGGCTTTCTATTGGTGCATTTCAAAGTTTATTTCATCTCCTTCTTTCTGTTCCCACTAGCCATAGCCCTAGTACAAGGCACAGGTATGTAAATGGAATCACAAGATCCTTTGTTGAAAGGAACTTGAAAGGTCCATTTTTGTTGCATAGGTGACTTGTCCTGTGACATTGCAGATGGTTAGTGTTCATTGTCAACCTGTGTGGACTTAGTNATGTACCTCTGTGTATGTCTGTGGGGACCTTTCTTGAGAGGCTTAGCTGTGCAGGGAAGCCCTACCCTGNATATGGGTACCACCATCCTGTGGCCTGGGGTGTATACTGGATAAAAAGGGGAAAGGGGAAACGAGAGGAACACTAACATTGATCTCTCCCCTGAGTGTGGCTAACAGTGGCTACAGTGTGATCAGTCACCCTGAATTCCTTCTGCTACAGTTGGGGCTGTTTTCGCAGCCATGCCTTCTCTGACACAGTGGACTGAACCCTCACAGTTGACTTGTTTTCGTCATGTTTTTATCACAGCAAGGAGGTAAGCAGTGCATCCTCCTGATTCCAGAGAGCTCAGGTGGGAGAAATGTAAAGAAGGCACCAGGGGAAGAGGGGAAGGTGGGTGTGATGTAACGGCTGTGGAAAGTCTATGGAAGCTGTTAGGAGTGGAGACGAAGGGGAAGAGGGAAGGGATGGTAATGTCTTTGAGAGAAATGAGGTTTATGGCTAAATGAGATCACCACAGAAAGTTTGCTGAGGACATATATTATCTATATATCTATGTATTAGGGATAGGTATGTTATACTATTACCAAGTTTCATGGAGCAGTTAGAGGACAGCTGGGGCATCCTTTGCTTTATAGAAGGTCCCCGAGAAGCTGTGTTGTGTTTCTCTTCTAAGATGCATTTAAGGCCNTGGATGTGTTAGCCTTGAGGTGTGCCTTGCAGGCACTGGTGACCTTTAACTCCTGATCCTTCTGCCTCCACCTACCAAATGTGAAGATGAAAGGTGTATGCCACCATACTCATCCAGGTCTATATTGTTGCCTTATTATTTTTCTAAGTGGAGAATTTGTCTACAGGTAGTGAAAGTCATGATGTCAGTAGCCATGCAACCACCAAGATACTGTTCTGTGAAAAATCACAACAATGATTTGAAGGGAACCAGAAAAGAGAAAGGGGAAAAAGGATGTCCACGCTTGTTCTCTCAGAGCTGGACAGCTGAGAAGTTAGCTGATTTATGTTAAGGTTCTGGGGAAATGGGAAATGATGGTGAGTTTCTGTTAGTCTCCACAGTCGGCCAGAGCCAGAAGAAATACCGAATTAACAGATCACATGGGCAGCCGTAAACAAGCTAATTATTTTATTTATTAGAGCCATAAAGCATGCATAAAACATTGTCCTCATTATGTACAGAGGATCACATGGTGATAGCAAGATTGAGACTCTACTAGCAGAGGAACATTTACATGACAGGAAATCTGTATGTGTAGAAGTAAGGCATTTCACCGCTAGAAAATTAGGCATGTTACCACCGAGAAAGCTGCTGGCCTGAGCCCACGGAGCTGCTCTCCATGAAGTAATTACTGTACATGCAGCAAGTAGCCTTACAACCAACTTAACTATTCCACCCAGAAAACTTCCTAATTATAATTGTTTGGCTTAGTAGTTTATCAGAATGCCCAAGGAAGAGAATGAAGCCATAATCAAGAGATCTTGACAGGGAAACTCTGTAAGAGGAGCCATTTGACAGTTAGAGCAGATCATTGACGGTGATAATTTTTCACAAGTGCATGTATTTTCAAACAAGGAGGAGGGTACAAATATGGGCATGTGTTTTAGTAACAGCTATATCACTAATTTAATTCTAAATGCCTCTTTAAAAGGCAGGTGAGAATTCAGGATTTAAATCACCTCAAGGGGAATATCAGTCTGAATTGATACTATAAAGTGATGCTTCAGTGAGTCTCATGTAGTGCANGCATTAAGAGAATCCATGGCAAAGACTAGTCCTTTAGGAGAATGAAGGAATGGATCGGGGAGGCAAATATATTGACCTCTTGGTCCCCTCGCCTTCCACTTAGGTATGGTAGCCACCTGGCTTTAGAAGTTCCTTAGCACCAAGGTGACGAGCTGGATAGAGACATGGCAAGACAGTAAGAGCCAACCTAAAGACCCCCCAAAAGTGTAGCTGCAAAGTGACGAAGTCTTTCTCAAAGAGCTTCAACTTTTGGAAGCGAGAGTACAGATGCTGGGAAGCACAGCTAAGGGTGTAATCGAGGCTCTTCTAACCCTGCAGAAATGGTAAGAATATCTTTTTCCAGCCACCAGCAGAGGCTAAATTTCTGTTTTAAGTGCTGAGGTGCTGTCTCAGATTATCACACAGAAGACACTGTGGTATTTGGACCACAGGCAACTCATTTCTGTGACCGACCTCTCTCAGCTGGTTTATGGACTTTCTGTCTCTTCCTCTCTTGTAAATGAGGAAACTAACTGAAGTTGCACACACTTAGTGGAAGCCTCAACGCAGATTGGAACCCGGATCTTTTGATCCTAAATCGGATAGTGTCACCTGTTCCATGAAGATGCTGCTGTCTCAGCCATGTGCAATGGACCTTTTAAGGACATTTGCATTTTATGCTATAGGACATGAGGTCTTAAATCATAGTAAAAGAATGTTTTAGCAACATAGGGCAGACGAGCAGATATATTTTGGGGTGGTGGATCCCCCAAGCTTTCCTAAAACCATATACCTCATTCCCTGTGTAATTGATCATCCTTATCCCTCTCCCCAAATCTGAGCCTAGGATCATGGTGTCCTTGCCAATTTTTGTGTGTGTAGATGTAATTTTTGTGTGTGCTCATTCATAGGTTTGTGGGTGTACATACAGGCACCATGCATGGTGTACATGTGGAGGTCAGAAGGACAGCCTGGGGTGTCAGTCCTCAGGTATTTTCCAATGTCCTAGAGCCTCATTATGTAGGCCAGGCTAACCTGTCCTGAAGCTTCCAGGGATCTCCCTGTCTGACTCTCCAGCAGCCAGATTACAGGTACCTGCCACCTGCCTGGCCTTCTATATGGGCCATGGGGATCCAAACTCAGGTCTTCATGCTTGCAAGGCAAGCACCTTATGGAATGGGCCATCCCTCCAGCCTCTTTACATATTTTTTTTTCATGCAAGCAGATGAAGGATAATAAAGGAATGAAAAGAACTAATTTCTTAGAAGAAGACACTAGAAATTAGGGAAATAACACTGAGAGCGTGGGCTTGTAAAGAGTAAACATACAGGTTCAAGGTGTTGGCTTTACCACCTGTGGTCTTTCCACGGCACCCTGCTGCCACCATACATTATATATAAAACCAGAAAANGTCACCCACTTGTGCAGAAGTCCTCATGCTCAGCCCAGCTCACTGTGTGCTTAACAAGGAAAATTCCTCTAAAATGGCTTTTTCCCTCAGTGTTGCTGGCATCAAGTATGGTTATTTATACATTTTCCATTTGCTGCTTGATTTATTTTAGAGACTGACACTTTTACAAGCTGACATCTCAGCATACAGACACTTTTTTTGCTTTGCTGAATGCGGCCGATGCTACTTACTTGACGCCATGCCGAGCAAAACCTAGTTAAAGGTTTCTCTTGGTGCCACAATCCATCACTCCTTTTACAGCTCTTCATCTGGAAGAGTGTAAACTGCCTCCTAATTCTGGCATCTGTTACCTGCCTNCTGACTGCTCCCTGTTGCTTCCTGAGATCACTCTGTCAGGTAGACACTTGAGGATTTCACTACCACCCACGAGTGTAGCAAATTCAAAATTATTTAATAGGGTTTTTAAAGCTCCTATTGAGATAGTTACAATGGGTGAGTGACTAATAGCAAGCCAGGTATTAAAACAGAAACTCAATCATCTATTTCGAGTCGGCTATTCACTGATTTATTCTTTTAGGATGTGTATGGTTTGTCTAGGATGCACCACCAGATTCAAAGCAAAAATAAAGTCCGCTTCCATCAGGAAGTTCAGCACTGTGAACACAGTGGTCTCTTCAGGTCATCGTGCATTCAGCTTTCCACCCTGGTCTGACTTTTCTCTGCTCCTATGTGTTTCTTTGAGAGCACAGTTCCATACACACCAAGTCCTCGTGCTCCCTCTTTTCCATCTTCCTTTCTAGTACCCAGCATGCCTCTGCTGTGCGCCTTTTCCCTGTTAATCTGGTGAGTAGAGACAGGAGTTGCTCTGTGTACTTGGCAACAGATGTTACTTCCANGTTTAGAGTGTTTAAGGGCCATGGATTTCTTTCAGGGTATTTATTAGGTCAGGCTGCTCTATCAGACACTGAAGCTCTGTATCATGAACAAAATAATAAAATGACTCCCGTCTTGCTAAAAGTCTGAGCTGGCTGCTGTCCCAGGGACGTGGAGAAGCCTTGTTCCATGAGGCAGTCCCCACGCCTGGCTGCTTCCTGGCAGTCATGCCACTGATCTTTAGGGCATTGACTTAGCTCATCGCCATGGAAGAGCCACTGTCACTCCACGCTGTCATCCCACAGACTGTGAGGACGACGGGAGGGTAAGCAACCTCCTTTAAGAGTACAGCCTGGAAATTGTACCCACCATTTCCCCTTAAACGTTATTGGTCAGAATTACTTTAAAGGTCACACTGACTTTAATGGAATGCTGGGGAATGCAGTCCCTAACCAAACAATTAGATACATATTATTCCTGGCTCTAGAGGAGATTTGTATTAACGAAAACACAGGAAATGGGGATGTTGGGGGAAATTTGCTGCCCTGCATCCTTTTCTGTGCAGAATCTTTCATAAGGGAGGGGGTGTATAGACCATCTCAACTTAGAGGTGATAAAAACAGCCTCCTTGTATGCAGACCATCACTGCAGAGTAAGTGCTGGAAAGGGATCATGCTTCAGGGGACCCCATTCCCGTCCCTGATGTTTCCTGAGGAATATGTGGACTCTAAAGGTATCTATTCCACCTGAAATCAGCACATTAACTCTTTAAGGACTCGGCTGCCAGTTTTTAAGGTACACCTGAAATTCCTTACTGCTCCCTCCACAGCACTTGAGTTTATCTGTATATGGCCAGCTGGCCATTCCTGGTCAGCTGTCTGGAAGCCACTTTCATTCTAATACTAATTGCTCATGACCCTATTATGGGTCCCATTTGGAACTTAGGTCTTTCTAGTCCAATTTGTCCAAAGTCCTTTCAGCAAACGTATCATGGGTGTCTACCATGAGTGGTACCAAGTGCTGATGCTGTGAAGGCAAGAAAGGAAAAGGAAAAAAAAGATACAGTCTCTCTTTCCTGGTGTCTCACAGGTAGGAGGTGAGACTGAGACTGACAAATACATAAAAAGGTTTGGTGTTAAGTTCTGTGCTAGAACTATGCAATGCACCAGAAGCCCGGGGCCAGAAGGCAATTCTGAACATGAAGGTTTGCACAATCTTTATGTGGTTGTTGAATTTTTACCTGGAAAATGGGTAATATTTCATCTATTTCATTTGGCATGCATGGAGCAAGTGTCTTCCTGGCTGGCTTGCAGATTTGAATAGATACCAGATGCTGCTGGGCTTGGAGGGCAAAACTAGGGGAAGAGAGGAGGCTTGTGTGAGACAAGACTGGAGGCTCTCACTTTTGGAGTCAAATTCTCAAAGTCTTTGCAAACCAGAGTAAGAAGCTAAGACCTCTGAGAGAGGTCTGTGGTCTGTCCTGGACTTCTGTGTATGAGAGCAAAAGTGTGTGGAGTGGTATCCAGTGTGTGTGTGTGTGTGTGTGTGTGTGTGTGTGTGTGTGTGTGTGTTATGATTGGAAGAATTAAGTGTCAGCTGGGGCTAGGGCATAATTGTGGGAGTAGAACAAAGATTGTGAGGGGTTAGGCTGGTTGTGGTGGCTCACACTTGAGAGGCCCGGGCAAGAGAACTGTTCCAACTTTGAAGCCAGTCTGGGCTTCAGTTAAAGATCTTGTGTCAAAAATGAAAGATCATGAAGATTTGATAATAATTAACTTCTAGGGTAGGTGTAGAGATTGGTGGGAANGGGGAGAGGGAGGGAGAGGAGAGAGAGGACTATTATTTTCAACTACTGAGAAACACAAGCTGGTTTGTGGATATAATTGGAGATATTAAGACCCACCCCATTCCAGCTCTACTGTGCAAAGGATTTTAAAGGGCCTTGCACAACCAAGTNCTGGATGAATTTCAAGGTAACGCTTTCACATATTTTAGTGGGCTGTCTAGAGTNTTATCCTCTACAGGGAATGTGGTTGTTTTATTTCCTACCTGTACCGTGTTTGACAGAACAATAAATATTAACCCAAAGTCTCCAAAACATCTTCAATAACGAAACATGTTATGNTTTGTTTAACCTAGCATTTCACTGGGCTTTGAACCATTTTCATGAAGCTATTTTGTGAATGTCTCACAGAGTAGCTTTTACAATACACTGAGAAACATTGCCTTGGGGTAGCATATGATTAAGGGTTAAAATGATAAAAGTGCTAAAGAAAGAAGGGCACCAGGGTGGCTGTCTGTCTGTCTGTCATCTCTCTGTCTATATAAAGTCTTTGGAAGAACTATCCCTAGGCAAAGACAGCCGTGAGGAGGAACCCTTGGCTGACCTCTTCTCCTATACCTGATCACAGGTCTTAAAAGGCTCACCATCAATTTAAAAATGTGTGTTTAAAGCTGTAAATATGGCCCTAGGACTTTACTCTTTAGACTCTAGTTCAAGGTGATGGTCACAAGTATGTCCTGGAGGCATTCTGAGACCTTAAAAGCTTCATTTAGTTTTCAAATGTTTACCAGTGCTCCAGGCCCTGGAAGGCTACCAGACACTTCTAGAATTCAGAAATATAAGAAAGACATGAGTTCCAGGATCGAATTATCATGATTTATTTTTAAGACACTGTTTCTATTATAGGGAGAAATCACAACACACACATACATACACACTGCAGAAGTTATAGTTTATCCTATAAAACTCTTTGAAGGATGGGTAACAGAAAGAACATCAATGTAATAACTGTGTTATTTTTTCCTCTGTATGCAACCATATTAAAATTATTACATTAATATTTTAAAAATATTTTAATACATAAGGCATTAGCAAACTTTCTACATCACACACACATATACATGCACACACANACACATGCACACGCATGCACACACACGCACACGCATGCACANACACGCACACATCAGTTGTTATTCTAGTCACTGTATCCCGTAGGCATTGTATATCATTGTCAAGCTTGGAGTTGAAGACGAGTATGGTTCACAGTTACACTAAAACACTTGTTCTGTTTCTACTCATTTAANGAGTAGTGGCCATGCTTGCCTCTTGTCAAAAAGGACCGCTCTTCACGAATGGTTAAAGTGCTAGAAACTGGAGATTCACAGCTCCCTTGCTCACAAGGCTCATGTGGCTCTTGTCTGATGAAAGGTACCCACCGCCAGACAGATCTCATTTACAGTGTAATTCTTGGGTTACCAAGGTAACATTAGGTTAATCATCTGTACCACACTTTGCCTAATTGAGGAAGAGCACTCCAGCTCCCACTTCAGTCCCTGAGAGATAAAAACCTTTCCTTTCATCCTTCCCCCGCCTGACATGTACAGGTTGTTTTGGATGCACTTGACTTCAGAAGCATTTCCCTCACTAGTGCTGACACACGGTTGTCTGCCGAGGTCTCCCCTGCGCTCAAGTGACAGGGATTTTAGAAAGGTCACCCTCTATTTGTTATGTATAAATAGAATCACCATTATGTAGCATTCTCTGGAATTCTACTGAGATAGCTAAACTTATAATTTTGTCTGCTAACATCAGCATAATGTGTTTCTAAATTTACTATTCTTGACTTTTTGAGTGGATATAAATGAGGAATTTTATTTAAGCAAAAGGCTGTGGAGACTTGGCCGAACTTCCTAAAATTTTATGTGCCAAACTTTAAGCAAAATTTCCTAGTGCCATTTTAAGTTTCTCTTTGTTTTTATGTCATTTCTCTCTGAGGAAGAGCAAACCTACCTCACAGGAGTCANACACCAGCCAGCATTAACCGGAGTGAACAGTGGATAAAGGATAAGCGATTTGGCACTGCTGGAAAACAGATATAAAAGTCATGATTGGTGGTGCATCTGTGATCCCAGTACTCTTGAGTTTTGGGATAAAAATCCCACTAGAAACAACATCAGGCTAGGCTTGGCCACCCATCTCAATATGTTAACTAAACAGATGAGGGAAGATGCAAAGCAGAGAAAGGAGATTTGGGAAGAGGAGACAACACTGTAGGGCTCTGGCTTGTGTTTGTATTTTCAGTATCAGAGGACACCGAGATAGGTCCTAGAGCAGTGGTTCTCAACCTTCTTAATGTGTGACCCTTTAATACAGATCCTCGTGTTGGTGGTAACCCTCAACCATAAAATTATTTTTGTTGCTACTTCAAAACTGTAATTTTGCTACTTTTATGAACCATAATGTAAATATCTGTGCTTTCTGATGGTCTTAGGCGACCCCTGTGAAAGGATCATTTGACTTCTCCCCCACAAAGGGGGGTTGAGAACCTCTACTGTAGAGAGACACTTGAGTGATGACATGTCTCCAGCAGAGGTAAGCAAGTGCTCCAAAGCAAAAGAGACAGATGGAGAAGGGAGCCAGAGATGTCAGTCTTTCAGNCCATTTTTAGTAATGTCAAAGACCCAAGGGGAGGCCAGCTCAAAACAAAAATAAAGAGAACAAATATACAGGCTATTTCACTTCAGCCTGGCTGGCCATCATCTTAGAGAGCCAACCCACAAGATCATGTAAAGTCAAGCCTTTAAAAATCTACCCAGGTGGTACATATCTGTAATCCCAGTACTTGAGAGTCAAAGGCAGGAGAATCTAGAGTTCAAAGCCAGCCTCAGCTACATAGCAAGTTTGAGACTTCATGAGACCCTGTTACAAACAAACAAACAAACAACAATAATGGCACCAACAAAACCACTAGATACCTTCCCAAGGTGTTGATATTTGATTAGATGATTCTGGGCCTTGACTAAAGAGAGATTCTAAGCAAAAATTAAATGGAAAAAAAATCCTTACCTTAGCTTCGAATCTCTGAGTTTCAAGACTGTCTGTATAAAAGTCATACCCCAGGNGTGACTTATTCCCCTCTCCTACTCTTTATTTTAGACTTTGGAAAACAATGATTGACATGATGTTTCATGTTGCAGCCGCATTCTGTATGACTTCTAAGTATTTTCAACACATATAAATTGCTAAATGCCAAAGATCGAAAATGTTTTTCCTCCATGTCCTTGAATTAAAGATCAAGTCCTCCCTCAAAAGGTAGTGAAAGTCTACACATTCTGGAAGAATCTGCTCTTCGTGCAAGGCTTCTGTTCTTCAAGATTCTATGGGGGCATCCTGTGTATGTGAGTTCTCTGTTCAGCACCTGATAACTTGTGTGACCTGTTCATCTAATTCCTTCCTTTTGTGTAATGGGGCTGCGTTCCTACCTTGAGGGNTGTTAGGGGGAGTTGAATGAGATCAAGTGTTTGTGTATATCCTGTTACTCTCTAAGTGAGAAACATAGTTAGTAAGGTGATGGTTAATGTGAACAACTTGAAATTTTTCCCCCATTGACCTTTAGTCCCCTCAGGGAGCAGCCATCTTAAGTGGCCTATAATTTTTTTCAAACTCACAATTTTAGGCTGCATAGTTTTTCTTGAAGGGCCTCTCATCTTGGTTGCATTTTATTTACTTGAACATTCTATCAACTCAAAAAACTATATGTCCCGACTGTGAATTCTGCTTCCCAGACTGCCAGCCCTAAAAAGAAAAAATACCCTTGAATATTATGGATATGACACTTATTTTAGGTGATGTGCCAGTTTTTGAAAAATGCTAACTGATGTAATGTACTATTTATTGTTACAGTGATGAGGTCAGAATCCTCCTATAGAAGAGAATTGATCAATGAAGAGATCTGANGGTAATATNAATAGAATATGCAATGAGTATTCCTTCAGTAAACATTAGCAACTGCTAGTTCAGAAGCCAGCAGCCTAGTTGTTCCTATAGGAGACAGTCTCCTAAAGTGTAAGTGCTTGGCAATAATAGACATCTATAACAGGACCTTTGTCACTTGACACAGACTGCAGACATAAGCAACNTATCTGTTTTGAATTGCCATCTGGAGCAATGTCAGCAAGCTGTTGAGAAACTTGCAAATCTGGGCATGTCATGTGGACTCTATATTACCAAGATGTGTGTGATCAATGTTGGCACCTTCTGGATACCCATACTGCATACAGTGGGTGAGTTTGAGCTGAAGATAACTTACACCAGTACACACAAATTCCCCTGGCTGTGTCCAAGAGCTTTTTCTTCTTGCTTGACTTCTATATCCTCAACTGAAAAATATCCTAGGGACATCTTCTGGATTCTCCCAAGCTGGCTATGCTTAGATCTCCTCTGCCTCATTGTGTTCTGTAGAAAGTTCTTTCCTATGGATAAGCAGATTAGCCATTTTAATATAATAGTTGCTGAAAATCTTCCTATTTTTTTTATTATGTGTGTGTTGACTTCCTGTGTGTGCAGGTGCATGTTTATGACCAGAGTCACCTGCAGATGTCTTCCTCAGGCCCTCACCATGACTGTTTTGGTGGGGTGAACAGGGCCTCTAACTGACCCGGAGCCCACCAGGTAGGCTCAGTGAGCCCTGAGTGTCTGCCTGCTTCCAGCTCCCCAGCTCTGGGATTACAATCAGATTCTACTATGCTGTTTTGTTTTGTTTGTTTACTTTTACACATGGCTTCTAGGGATGGAACTCAGGTCCTCATGTTTGCAAGGTAATCCCTTTAGCAACTGAGATGTCTCCTGAGCCCTAAATTTTAATTCTTCTGAAAAACTTATANGTAGTAAAGTAATTTCATTCACTGTTTTAAGCTTAAAAAGTTTTTTCTTTACAACTCTGGTATTTCCTACGGTCTTCTTATATTTGCTTTTGGAAACAACTAGACCTCTGTTTCTTGGCCCAGGCATTTGTGTTCTGGCATAAGATGGCTGAAGTGGCTTCTTTTCCTAGTGGGCAGGGGTGCTGTTGGCTGATTCAGCATCCCCCCTCCTCACTGTCTTCTTTTTCATTATGTGTCATATTTTTATGCACCATCTATTCTGTTCATTTTGACATATCAGGCCATTCTTGTACCTTATGCCTATTTTAGGTCATACTAGTAATTGGTATGAAATTAATATTCAGTAAAGCCAGTATTCCAGAAAGGAAATGAGAATTCCTTTGCATAGTAGCTAGGAGATAAGCTTCTTGTCATAACTTTGTTAATGGTGTCATGTATTCATCTTAATTTAAAAATATCTGTAGACTTAAGAAGCAGTATAAAAATGTACCCATGTAATTTTAGACTAAGTTGCTTGCATATTTAAAGAACCATTTTCTTTTCTGTTCATTTGTTTCAAAACTCTCAAAAGGACAGTTGGTACATATTGTCTCTGTACCTTGAAACCCAGTTTCAGAGATTTGAGTCTGCTCTAAAAGCAGTCTGCCATCAAACGTAGGCACAGAACGCCCCTGAGAAAAGCAAAGATAGAGCAGGCTGCCCCTTTCTACTCAAATGTTAGGAACACACTTACACACATTCCCTAGGCAATAACATTGTGCCTCTTTCTTGCTGTCTCCTCCTTGGTCCTTATTTCCTTAAAGATACATTTTCATTTAGTTAAGAATAAGATGGCTTGTGTGGGATGATCCTTTTCAGGCATTGAAGGGTTAAATTATATATCTTCCTAGTTGTCACCATAATTCTAGCAATTATTATAAGTTCAAAAGTATTAATCCTTTACTTGTCCAAAGATCTGCATCCACATGTGAATGTCTTATTGCCTTGTATGTTTATTGTGTNACAACCGTGCAGAAGATTTACACTATCCATCCCAAAGAATATGGTGCACTCTGGGCTGATTCCTCTATTTCCCACAATTTAGTTGTTTCCCAATAAGACGTTTTCAGCCAGTCATCATCTGTGCATTTTTCACGTTCTGATAATCAGTATTAATCTCTGGTTAGCTGAAATCTAGTCGGCGACATTGATGCCTCTGCATCGCAACACTGGGATTTCTCTGTGGGACACAATTCCCTTCAATCAACTTAATATCCCATCCTGGTCTCTAAGGGACAATAATTGAGTTTAGGCTAGTTTTAAATAACGATAAGGACTGGGGACACAGATGGGTGTTTCATTGATTAACACTCACCCTGGCCCGAGGCCCCAGTGTCACGCATTAGATTAGGACATTATGAAGAGAATGACAGAGTTTTGGTACTTTATTCCTCTCAAAAACATTCTTTCACATATTAAGTTTATCCCCCCCTAGGTAGCTACTTTATCATGCAGAAGGCCTTAATCCACGGATGGGACCCTCTCTGCTCTCACTTTGATGCCTTCTCTGTTTACAAGAGTAATGCAGCCTGTGTAAAACGAGGTCCTCACGACAAGGACAACTGAATACGGCTTTTAGATGGACAGTGATCCGCCTGAAAAACAAAAGCAAACCCGGAGTGCACACACACACAGAGACACGCACACACACACCCGGACACAAATCCACAGACATACATGCACACACAGACACCAGCAAAATGAAGCCGCTTTGAAATGAAGTTATGAGGCTTGNGTCCTGAAGAAGCAGACGTTAGGATTTCATCAAGAAGGCCCCATGTTTCTGATCTCCTTGTTTGGCACTTTATCTTTTCTTCACCTTTGACCTTCCTTTCAGGCTCTCTTCAAGGCACAGTGAACGTAAGCCCTTGTGGTGTTCTTTTAGAAGTAGGATTGCTGCCATCCCCTCGGGTGAGTTCAAACGGCTGCTGGAATCAGTGACAAGGTTGGGTACAGATTTGGTATCCTGGCTGGGAAAGAGATTACGGGTCAGTCCCCAGTGCTGGGAGACAATAGATTCAAGCAGTTCAGGATTTTTTGGATATCCGAAAAAGATTTCATGAAATTTGTAAAGATCTAACAGTGTATTGCAGATTTCACGTGGTCTAAACAGCTTATACTAAATAGAACTCTCGATAGTGAGTAAGTAGCATTTGCGCAGCTCGGCGATTCCTCCAAGCAGGGCCTCTTCTAGAATAGTTTAATTCTGCCACGTTATGTTGCCTCATGAAGCAGGTGGTCGCTTGTTTAGATGCATATCTTTGAAGGGTATCCTAACTTTAGAAGGCCTCCTATCCTTTCCTATGAAGATCCATGTGTTCACTCCAGTAAGTTCAGATGACCAGGAAATGCCTTTTCAACCTCCCAGAACCTGGCAAGTCATATGAATTTATAGTTCAATACTATAAATAATATATACTACACTATACTACACTACAAAAATATACTATAAACACACACGATGCACATGATAATGATATATTGACAAGTTACAAGGTTAGATACTGTAGATTGTCTGATATATATATATATATATATGTGTGTGTGTGTGTGTATGACAATAACATTTTCCCATGAAAGGAAAACTATACATTGCTCCTCTTACCTTTTGCCATTTCATCTTTCATCACTATCTCAAGAGCAAATCTTCTTTAGGATTTATCTAGACTTGAAAATATTTTTTAAATGATAATATTCTTGTTCTCATTGCACTTGCAAAGAAAGGTATGATTGCAGGTCAAATCCATAAACTTCTGAAATTCAAAATAGCTGCCAAAATCTTCAGATTTTCCAAGGCTGAGAATCTGGCACAGTCCTCACAGCCTTTACCATTTTCCTACTTCACATACTTTTCCTCCAATACCTTCAAGTCGGAATGTGCAGGGAAAGAGTATAGTGATCCCTGCATGTACACAGTAAGAATGCAAAAGCAAGATTCAATCCTAAAACACAGAGCGTTTGCCATACTCAGTGTGTGTCCTGCCTCAGACTGTCAGAACAGACAAGGAGCAGAGCTGGTAGCCTTGACTTAGAGCCTTTGCTTCAGCAAGAGGCCCGTACTTTCACACAGGGTCCATAGCTACACAGCTGCTGTCCCAGGTGGGCTCATCATCTTCCTTAGGGAGAGAGGCATTTCTTAGCTCTTGGGAGGTGGTGGCATGTTTTGAAGGNATATAATAATGGTTCATGCTCCTTCTTCCAGATTTAACCAGAGTCCTACTAACTCACTTTGATTTAGTTCACAAAATTATATTGAAAGCATTTTCAAACAGTACTCAATGCTAACCACATATATCTCACCAAATCCTGGGCTTCCCACTAAGACAACCTTCTATTCAGGCAGGACAGAGGTCCCACAGAACAGCAATGCAGCAATGGAAGTAGAACAGACTTCATGGCTCCCAAACAGACATTGTCAAAGGCCTTTTGTGTCATTTTGTACCTGTGGGTCCTACACTTAGAAAGAGTTTGTCTAAGGGTTTGGCTTCCATTCTGGTTAACAATGGAAGACAGTGGTTCAGGAAAAGGCAGGCTGGGTGAGATCCCTAGACAATTCTGTGGCCTGTCTTGTACCCCGTGACCTTGGCCCATCAATACCTGAGTATGTCTGATTATTTCCTCCCAGGGCCATCGAGTGTGTTTGAATAGATTAAAAACCAGGGTTGGAGCCAAAACAAATTGTATTAAGTCTAGTCAAAATTTCCCAGAGAGCAAGTGGAAAGGGTGGTGACGGCTCTTTGCCAGTGGGATCCACCTGAAGTAAAGTGTAAACACTTTATGTATAACTGACCTTTTCTCTTAAGCGTGGGGAAACACCTAATGATTAAATCCTCACACTAACAATTATGACAAACAAAAGCATCCTGGGCAATTGCCTCTCCCTGACACTTTTACATGGCTTCTATCATTGTAAAGATTGTTTCTATGCTATTCACATGGGTTTTCACCTGTACCAACAAAAGCCAGAGACACCGATTAGAGAATAAAATTCAGCCCTATGTCTTAGGTCTCCAAGGCTTCCTTATAGCTTCTGGGCAGCTAGGAACTTGGAGATAGAATATCTGTGATGCAACTCTTAAACAATACAGGTGGATGTTGAAGTTCAATTAAAAAAAACATCCCTTTGGTGGTTTACCACCAAATTACCACCTATACTAGTGTTTTTTGCCTGTTATGTCTTGAATGGAAATTAATTAAAATGAGATAAAAATCTATATGAAAAATGAAGCAGTTGAGTTATTAGTTTAAAGGTTTTTTGGNTTTTGTTGTTTTGTTTTGTTTTTTTGGTAAGGCAACAATTTGCTTCTCTCGCTCTGGTGGGTTTGGTCTCTTGCATTCTCTGACAGTCAAAGTTTAGCTCAAGTTTCACTCCCTCTGCCATTAACAGATGGNATGCAGATCTAAGCATAAGCTGGGGCTCCTGGGCCACAGGCAAAGGGTGAGGGCCGCTCCCCTGTGGACACCCTCAGAAGGGCCTAAGCTTGAGCAGTACAAATGAAAAGGTCTAGTGCTGGTGTTAATTACACAGAAACCACACAGAAAGTGCTGGCTGTTACTGAGTTGAGAGGTTGGGCATCTCTTCTTCCCCAGATAAAAGGCTTGATATGGGAACACTTTGCAGAGGACAATGCAGGCGTGATTAGCATAATCTCTGCCATATCCTCAGAAAGCCATCCAGGAGCTGCTTGCGACTTTCCTCATTCCTTTGCCTCTAATATCTGGATTTAAGGAATGGTATTGTAAAGAGCAGGCTTTGTCCGTGGAGCCTGACAGTTGTGTTTTTCCCGCCTTCATCTGGTCATCCCTGTTGCTAGACTCCCGCTCTCTGGTTAGGCAGACAATGGAAGGAAAAATGAAGTGTCAGGTCATTGACAAAACCTCTCCGGGCCGTGTTATTCTTAATCCAGACTCGGGACGTTTTCATTTTCTTAGAAGACACCCTCTCATCTATACTTTCTGTTTGAATACAGGAAAGTCCCTTTAGTATTATCCTAAGAAAATGTAGAGCAAGGGATGCTGAACTTTGGAGATTTTAGGTGGCTTTAAATATAAAAAACAAAAACAAAAACAAATAAACAACATTCAAATTGTTCTGTTTCTTCCACACTTTAAGCAGACATTAAAGTACTGTTCTTATATTTTATATCAAAATGTGAGCTGTTGCTAACGTCATGGTTATTCAGACGTCTGCACCTAAAGCCTTTCGTGTTGAGGGTTTTTTGTTTTTGTTTTTTTTTTTCCATGAAAAGAATTTAGCCACTTGCACAATGCAGCTTAATGCAGTCCTCTTGGGGGCTGGTCCGGTGGCTAATGCACGGGTTTGTTGGCCACTTTGATCCTCGATGCCCTGTTTTAAGTCTTGCTAGGACTGGTTAAGCTGGTGCTGTTACCCCGGGGATAACTGGAGGGTTCTGAAAGTCATGAGGCAGAGACCCCAAGATCAAAATATAAAAAAAGGTCTGGGGTCAGGGAACTCAACAGGCNCCCGGAAGCTCATCACCTTTACAGCTGGAGATGGTCTCTTATGTATTTAGAATTCGTCATTAGGATTCTAACAAAGACAAGCAGTATGGGATTGCTGCAGGGCAGAGTCTTTGAATCTTATTCCTGATTTAAAAAAAAATACACACACAACAACCCAACTACAACAACCCCACTTCTGGCTGCTNACAGGAGACCAGGCAAGTAAAAGGGAGACATTGACAAAGCAGCTTTGTGCATCGATGGCTGATGAAGGGCTAGGGTGGCCGAGTCTGGAGTTTGGGTGAAAACCCCAGAGCTTTCTTTTTATACGTGATGAACGTTTGGAGTCACTGGTGGTTTCTAAAGGAGAAACTGCTAGTGTGGGTGGAGACCTTGAACGCCAGCATCAGTTTGCTGACCTTCCCAAGGTTCCACCCTGGCCGACTGGGGCTGGATTTGGTTCTGGATCTAGACAAGCTGCTTGTACCCAGATCACACAAAAATTTGGCATTCTGCCTCATCAGATTCCCTTAAGATTTTCCTTTCTGGTATGAATGGCTTGAATGCATTTTCCTTCACAAGTAGCTCACTCTACTTCCGTCTACAGTTCGAACCAATGTTAAGCATCAGAGGCAGCATAACCAGCTGGGCTTACATGCATCTGAATCAAGTTGTCTCCACAGTGTATCAAAGATGATTTAAGAGACTTTTACAAGTCACCTGGGAGTTGTATTGTGATGCCACACTGCTAATTGGAGCCAAAGGCTGGGCCAAGCCACTCTGTCATGCGATTCGGTGTGCTGTGTGGCAGAGGGAAAGGGGCATTTCATGTAGAACATGACCTACTCAACCAGTCCCAGATCTACTTCAGCAGCTTGGTGGCTGACCTGTGACACTGTCCTCCATCTGTACAGTGGTCNTGGTGGTGACTCCATAGTTCTGTAAGAGGGTTAAACCTTTTCTTTTAACTGTTGGGTTTAGGTCTGGAGATTTAATGACAAGGCGTCACTGGGCTCCTTCTGGAAATANGCCAGTGAACATTTACACACTCAAGAGACACCTACTGAGCACTGATTCACANACCAGACTGTCTGAACCGGGACTTAGGGCAAGGGTTATAAGAATCTGCAAGACACAGTTCTGGTCCCCAGGGAGATCCCTAGCAGGAGGGAAGGACAAAAAGCCCACCAGCAGAAACCACTACAAAATCAAGGCACCAGAGACTGGGTCAAGGGCTTGCTTAATGTGCACAAACCCCTGGNTTCAATCTCCAGCCATGTGTACACCAGGAGTGGTGGCACAGATCTGCAATTTTAGCACTGAGGAAGAGGAGAAGGATCAGCAGCTCATAGGCATTCTTGGCTACATAGAAAGTTTGAGGCCAGCCTGGGATACAGGAGACCTTGACTNAAAGCCAAAACAAACAAATAGATTAAAGAACTCTAGCTCTCCTAGTAANTATTGTTTGAAAACCTACTATGTACACTGTACTCTATTGAGTATTTTGGCAATGCTAGTGAATTACTGAGTAGGACAATATATTTGGAAAGAGAAGACATATATGATGAACTCTTCTATGTAGCAACGCAAGACAATAAAACATAAATGCCAAGTGGCCAGTGTGCATGGCCCTAGCCAAGATCTTTAAAGACGAGATTTGGATGGTCTGAGACTGAACACCCTTTGAAGTTTGAAAGCATCTTATTCTACTTCCCTATGCTACCTAACTTTATCTAATATTCATTGTGATAAATATTATCACTATGTGACTAATGCTGGTTCTTATTAATATTATCATGAAGTAGAAAGTCAAATATTGGCTTATAAGTTAGGAGCTGACTACACAGTGTGTGAGCCAGAGTGTTGGAGTGCTTTCATTTGTGTACCTCAGATCACACTGGCTCCCTTCTGCCTCTCTCCATGTGCACAGTGGCTTTGAATTAACACNNAGATGTGTTTGAATGAACACATCCGGTGCATCTTTCTCTTCCCAGCCTGGTCAAATGCCTCACCCACATCAGCTTAAACATTTTTTAGAATCCTATGTCCTCATTGGCGAAGCACTTGTCTTGGATTAGGACAGGGCTTACATTCCCCTTGCACCCATCTTGGTCCCCATAGACAGCTCAAGGTATGTGTGTGTATCTCATACTGTTGCTTGTTCTGTGTTCCAGGTCTCACGTCCTTCTAGGTTTAGTAACTATGACCTCAACTCTAANAGTCCAGTTTCCTAGTGTCATCTGCAAAGTTCTTTTCAAACTGGGTGTTTCTGTAGCAGGCTAGTGTCTTCACTCCAATTCTGCCTATGCAGGGTGCTGACCTTGCTTGTGATCACATGACTCGCATACTTTCTGCAGCGGGGAGCTTAATAAACATTTTTTTTAAATGAAGTTGGTCCTCTCTTTCTATCTGTAGGTGAGTCCTGAGGATCAAACTCNGGTTGCCTGCCAGGCTTGCTCAAGAAGTGCCAGTATGTACTGAACCATCTTACTGGTCTAATAAATAATTTTTCAAATAATAAAATGAATAAATTCTTCCTGAGCATCTCTGGAAGTATTAAACTAATGGCAGATGTTTCTGTAGCCTGAAGATTGTGATGTGTTTGTCTGGAGTCCTTCTTGCTTGAAACAGAGCATCAATAGTCTGGACACTTGATAATATTGTAATTTCTCCCTAAATGACTCATGTATTCGTGGAGATGAAAAGCTGCTGGGTTATACAATGTATGGACGGAGTAGTATCTTCCAGCATTGTGTTGGCATGTGATGATTTGTTATTCTTTTACTTCTTCCTTCAGGCTGTTCACCATGACCAAGCTAAGACACAGCAGTACTCAGAGGGGTGGGCTTAGGGTGTGTCCAGCCTCAGGCTCTGCTTGTTCATTGGGATGTGGCACAGCTGTAGTGTTGGCCTTGTAACAGAATTGTCTCTCCACCATGGTCTGCTACTTCAGATCCAGTTTGTGTTAAATGCGATAATTTTGGCATTGGGGCTGCAATGGAGGTGGAGTCAGACCAGTCAAACTGGAATGTTGTTCTTAATGACTATATGGCTTCAGGTTTTGGCAAAAGATCATGGTGCTGGGGGCAGGGGGTGTCATAACAACTATTACAATATTTCNAGAGTGACCCAGCAGGAGGGGAAACATTCAGAAGAGAGATTGTAATGCAGAGACAAATAGTTGGGCCTACCCGTGAGAAAGGAGTAGACAGGAGCTAAATGCACCAATGCTGTGCGAGCCTAGTGCCTCTAGGGGACTGTGGGTCTCAACATTGATGAGTCATCAGAATTTCACAGTCCGTGGGCCTGTGCCAGCAGGCGCCAGTCGAGGAGACAGGCTGAGCCTGACGTGGAGGTGGCCTAGGCAGTGTCTTCTCTGAAGCTGTAAGAACTGTGAAGGTTCCCAGAGGTTGCTCCCAACTTTCACTACTACTGGAGACAGTAAAATGAAAAGCAGCCACTTTCTCTGCCCTGGATGACTTATGGTAGAACAGCAGGGTCACCTGAGTGTGTATTTATTAGGCATCTCTGCAGCTGNGTGCTACACAGCACTGGGATGTTTCTCTACTCTGAAATTCAGGTGGTGTGACATCAAGGAAAGCAAGAGGTCAGGGGCCTGTGGAGTCTCAGCTCTCTGATCTCTAGCCTCAACTTTGTCATCTGTGAAATCAAGACATGATGTATCTGCAGTGATGGACCATTA
>LZPO01076201.1:22558-34562 GCA_001675575.1 Neotoma lepida
CATTGAGAGTCTCACCCTTGTTTGAGTTCTTTGTGTTTGCTCAGCCTAGGAACTCTGTTTACCCTATGATCTCCACATTCCCTGAACCTCTGTTTATCCAATCATTTTGATTTCTCCTTGGCAGATACCTACCTAACAGACCTGCTGAGGACTATGGAAGATTTACGTTTAATTTGAAGACAACAGTGCCAAGTGTTTTCCAGAATGATCACAGGGTCTGCTCTCTAATGCTTTTGGAACATTTGGAAGTGGGTACTTCATGACTACAGACTTTTTCTCTGTGTAGCCCTGGCTGTCCTGGAACTCACTCTGTAGACCAGGCTGGCCTCGAACTCAGAGATCCGCCTGCCTCTGCCTCTGCTGGGATTAAGGCGTGTGCCACACTCCCAGTGTGACTACAGCCATTTCAATGAATGTATAGTGACAGCCTGGGGATAACGAAGTTCCTAGGCTCACCAAATGCAAACNATTTTAGTTCGTCNTTGTCTGATGATTAACNATGTAGCACTCCAGGATCTTTTCATGTGAACATTGCATTCATGTATCTTCTTTGGTAAATTGTTCATTCAACTCTTTTATCCACTAAAACTTTTTGTCTTCTTATTGACTCATTAAAGTTCTTTATTTATTCTGTGTGAAAGTCTTTTATGGTCAGTCTGTGGCTTGGCTTCTCATTTTATTAATAGCATTTTGGAGAACAAAAGATTTCAATTTTTTTCTCCCTGAATGGATTTCCTTTTGATGTTATATTTATGAAAGCTTTGCCTGCTGCATGGTTTGAGAAGATTTACTCCTCTCTGTTCCTTATGAAGTTTTAATTTCAAATCCAATACTTAGATCTGCAATCCATTTTAAATTAGGGCTGTGTATGTGAGTGGGGGGTAAAAATCTAGGTTTCTGTTGCNGTTTATACTTTTNTTAACCCCNCAAAAAAGACCAGAGGTGGAGTTGGAGAGATGGCTCAGTGGTTAAGAGCACTGACTGCTTTTCCAGAGGACCTGGGTTTGATTCTCAGCATCCAAATTGCANTTCACAACCACTGGTAATGGCCCCAGGAGATCCAACAGCTTTTTCTGGTCTCCATGGGCAGCAGACAAGCAAGTGGTGCACAAATATATATGCAGGGACAACACTCACTGCATAAAAATAAAATGAATACAATTAANAAAAAAGATCAAAGGTTTTTAAAATCATATGATTGCTAATTGTTCCAGCACTATGGGTTGGGAAACCTATCCTTGACTTACTGAATGGAAGTTTATTTCTAGATTCTAGTCTATGTTACCACTTTGGCTGTCTGTCCTAANGCAATACCACCAGCACCTGCCCAGTGACCNCAACTTTACACTGTTTTGAAATCAGGTAGTGTAACTTGTTTGGCAGGCTTCTGGTCTTGTTCTATGTGTTTCTGTCTAAACTAAAGATAAACCATTTTTACAATGTTCTTGATGGAGTTTTGATTGGGCTTATGTTGATTTATAGATTACTTTGGAAAGAAGAATTGCCATCTTAGAAATATCAAACCTTCCATACGATGTGTAGAAAAAATGTCTTTAAAGAATAACAAATTCTAAATGATTTCTGAATTGCAGTAAAATCTCTTAGAAATATTTTTAGGTTTTAGAAGCTCCACTGCTTTTNGCTTTTATGTTCTGTGGTGATATATTGTGCACCCCAGTAAAACTTATCTGGGGATCAGAGGACAGAGCCAGCCACTAAATTAGACATAGAGGCCAGACAGTGATGGCAAACACCCTTAATCCTATCATTTGGGAGACAGAGATCCACGGATCTCTGTGAGTTCAAGGCCACACTGGGAATAGAGCCAGGCATGGTGGCACACACCTTTAATCCCAACACTTTANATCTCCTGTGTTTGCTTGTGAAGCACACACACCTTTAATCCCAGGAAGTAAGATGGCAGGGCAGAGAAAGGAGTGAGGAAACAGGAACTCACTGTCTTGAGACTGAGGATTTCCTAGAGGTAAGAGGTTCTGGCTGGCTTGTTCTGTTTCTCTGGTCTTTCAGCTTTCACCCCAATATTTGGCTCCGAGTTTTCTATTAATAAGTCCTTTTAAGATTCGTGTTACAATGTTCCTCAATGGATTTTTTTCCTTTCTTTCTTCCTCCTTCTCCCTCCTCCCTCTTCCCCTTTCTTCCTCTCCTCCTACCCTCTCCTCCTACCCTCTCCTTCCCCTCCCCCTTCCCCTTCTGCTGCTTCTTCCTGACCCCTTCTCTGCNTCCCACTTGGTGAGAGTATAGGCATACTTTGCCACACTCAATTTGGAANTGNCTTAAGTTTTTTTTTAAGTTGCTATTAATTAGATTTTTTTATATACTATTCATGTATCCNGTAGCCTTGTAAGACTCGCTTGTTAGATCCAGTAGGCTTTAAAAAGACATTTTAGAAGATTAAGAAAACATGAACATCGAACCATCCATGAGAAAGGACGATTTAAATTTTTCCATTTCAATGAGATCTTCAATTTCTTTTTCTTGCTCAATTGTACTGGCTTCAGCATCCAGTATGATGTAAGACAGAAACAGTGCACATAGACGATATTACCTTAATTGTAACAGCTTTTCATCATTACAGGGGAGTGTCGCTTATTGACGCAATCCTTCCTTCCATCATTTCTAATTTGTCAAAAGCTTTTGTACGTTTGTTTTTCAATCGTGAATAAATGTTGAGTTTTGTCAAATGTATTTTTTTGGTGTCAACTGAAATAAAGGAATATCGTTTATCTTTTATTTTATTAATATAGTATATTCTGTTAATCTTTGGACTGTAAACTGTCTATTCCTTGGGTAACTTCTACGTGGTTATACTAGATTTCCCTTGTGTATTTCTGGATTCCAGTTGTCTTTTCCTGTGATGTCTTTCTGGTTTATCAGAGCAATGCCAGCTTAATGAGGTGAACTGAAAAATCATTCCCCTATTTTCTGAAAGAATTTAAGTGATATCTTATGGACTTTTCTGTGGAAAGATTTTAAAGTTATTTACTCATATTTTTCTTTTACATATGTGGACAAAAGGATACATTTGTTTATAATTTTTCTAGAAATTTATCTATCTCATCTAATTCCTGGAATAATTGAATTTTGAATTCATTTCTCCTTTTGTCATATCTGTGCTGATTTGTCCTTTTTACTCTGGCTTTGTTGACTTGTATCTTTAGCATTATTTTCATAAATAATCTATACATGAAGGTTTATTAATTTTCTTGATTTTTTTCAAATAAACAAATACTGGTTTCATTAATTATCTCTTCTCTTTTTTTAATCTAATTTTTTTGTGTGGTTTCATTTGCCATTTAGTGGTATTCCTTTTTAATCTTAAACTCTTTTTAGCATTTCTGCAGAGGTGTGTTGGCAATGAATCCTCTCAGTATGTGTTCACCTGGGAATATGTTTAACTTGCCATTATTTTCAAGGACAGTTTTGTTGACTACAGAATGCTGGATTGAAATATTTTCTCTTTTAGGGAATTTGAATATGTCATTCTAATGCTTCCTGGTCTACATTGTTTTATTAACGAGAAGTTGGCTATTCTGATGCTTTGAATACACTATTTCCCCCAGTATTTCCAAGGTTTTCTCATTGTCTGTGACCATTAGGAGTTTGAATATGTTGTCTCTGAGTTTTTTCCTCTTAGGAACTTGTTGAGATTCTTAAATATGTTAATTAATGTTTTCCTCAAATTTGGTTTTTTTTTTTCAATTATGATGTCTTCAGTTACACAGTCCTTTGCTTTTCTCTTTTTCTGGACTCCATTACATATCAGCCCATAAGGCTGACACTGTGATAGCGATCTGTGGACATCTGCTCATTTTCTCCCGAGTCTTCTCAGCAGGACAAAGTTCTCTGGATTAGATAAATTTCTATTGTTCTGTCTTTGAACTTCTTTTTTCTTATGTCATCTCAGATCTGCTGCTGAACTTATGCAATGAATTCTTTTTTTCAGTTGAATTTTTCAAACTTGAAAATTTCTGTGTGATACCTGTATATGAATAATATATATGTATAATAAACATTTATGAATTCATATATATATGTTCAGTGAATACAGACCAAATTAAAATGTTAAATGCCTAAGTAAAAAGAAATTTGAAAAATGATAATGTTAGCAAAATAGTCTTCTAATTTATATTTAGGAGGCTGCAGTTAATTATCAGTAAATAACAAATAGAAAATAAAGTCATTCACTTTATTTATATGTATATACTTCTATTGTGATTCTCTATTTGTTGAGTCGTTATTATGCTTCATTAAATTCTTTGGATATAGTTTCTTTTACTTCTTTGATTATATTTACTACTTATGTTTTAAAGTCTTTAGAGTTAAAGACTTTATTTTCTATTTGCTATTTACTAATAATTAATTGTAGCCTCCTGCTCCTCTGTCCTAAATATAAATTAGAAGACTACTTTGCTAACATTATCATTTTTCAAGTTTCTTTTTACTTAGGCATTTAACATTTTAATTCCATCTGCNTTCACTGAACAGACCTTTCTTGTGCATGTGTTGGGGAACCAATGCAGGGCCTAGCACATGCTAGGCAAGTGCTCAACCACTGAGTTAAATCCCCAGCCGGGTAGATCCATCCCCACATTCAGCTGCATGTGACCTTTGCNCCTGTCTTTAATAAAGCTGATTCACTGATGTGAGTTGCATGTAGCTATAGTCTGTACCTACAAGGACTCCTCATGTTGCAAGGGACATGCAACCCAACTTTTCACATCTTAATTCAGTTTAATTGGGTTAATTCCCATTTCTGGCTCCATCGATGTTGTCAGGGAACTGGGAACTGGCCAGTGTAGCAGGTGGGAGCCCGAATTCACTGACCTATGACTAAGGGAAGGGATGAATCTCACAATTTGAATCAAGTGTATTTGTGGTCTGAGAACGACAGAGTGGAAGCTGAGAAGAAGCCTATAACCTCCTTTTATTCTTACCCTCCTCCTATTTTTCCCCAGAGATGAGGGGATCACTTTGGTGATCTTATATTTTCTTTATANTCTCCAAGTTAATTCTTCTTGACACTATAAGATGGAATCATGTTTCTTTTAGGACTTAAGTCTTTCAAAATATGGAGTATGTTTGCAGTTTTGTCAACTCTTTCTTTTTTTCTTTCTGTCATGAACTCTGCTTAGTTTATCATNCAGTTCTGGGGATTACAGTTAAACTTAGGTGAATTAGTGAGCTTGTTGCCACTCTGTGTTTCAGGTGAGCTGAAAGTTCACAGAACCATTATCCAGTTGAGAGGTCTTTCATGACACGTCTGTATAGGCATCATTGCATTTCTTACCTCTTTGTCTGTTTGATGATCCTCAAGATAACAACACCCTCCATCCTTTCTGTNTTGCGTGTAGCTTATTGTGTTTTTCAAGCTAAGATCACTGTTAAACACACCCCTCACAGATGGTCAAGAGCAAAGCCTTGTTCAGGGACACTGGCTATACTCATGGACAGGACAGTGCGTGTTCATAGACCTCTACAAAACTGGAGAGAGTGGTGAAGGCNGGGAGTTGGCTTTTGGTCTGTCAATCCTAGGAGTACTTGGAGATGAGATGCTTACTGGTTACATAAGACGTAGTGGTTAGACTAGGAACAGAGACACTGGCTGAACAGCAGAAATGGAGATGTATCAACNGTTATAAATGGCACAGAAATAGGACACAGGGTATGAATAGATGGCTGCCAGTTAAGCTCAGAAATTAGCTACAGGACCTTGCCATTTATTGCAGANTATTCAAGCAGCAAGTGTTTATTAAGAATTTAATAATAGCTATTGTTGATTGAATTCTTATCTTGCCCTGTACTCTGTGGAACACTTTATTTAATCCCCTCAATAACTTGATTACCTCTATTATAATATAAGAAAATGAAAGCTTAGAGATCTTAGAGAANTAAGGCTTCAANTTTCACAGCTTGTGACCTAGATCAAGCACANGCTAACTTCAGCACACGTGGCCCTAGTCACTGCATTATGTCATAGACTGTGGGCTGTGGTGATGAACATGGCAGACACAGCCCTTCATCTGCAGAGAGACTGCATACATTCCCTAGGTTCATTGTTGCTTTTTGTTGTTAACTTTTACATTTTTTGTTAATATGTGTAAGTAATGGACACAGTAATGATATGAACTGACAGGACCCAGTAAGACATTTCAATTAACATGTAAAACACATAATGATTTGCTAGGGAAAACTCGAATGTCTACATAATTTCCTTGTGTGAGNAACATTCAAAATCATGCCTATTGCTTGGGCATATTTGGTAGCTGTTAGCCACAGTTGTCTACTGTGCTAGAGAACTCAAGGACTGTTTCCTTCTACCAAGCTGTGTCCTTGCGTCTACTAGACACTTTCCCCTCCTTCTCTCTCACACTCTTCCTAGCCTGTGGCAACCACTGTTTTACTTCCTACTTTCTTGAGATCAACTTAGTTCCACAGGTAAGTGTACTCCTGATGTTCTTAGAGACAGCTTGGTGGTATTGCTGGGCTAGGAACAGCCCTTTCAGAGAAGGCCACCCCACCTCTCTGCCTCATTTAAAATGTCCACTGAAAATTCCCAGTGTTGACGTGAGTGTGGTGAAGCATGCCTGTAGTCCTAGCACTTGGAGAGTCAGGCAGGGGAATCAGGAGTCCAAGGCCAGCCTGAGCTACAAGAGAAGCTGTACCAAACATAGAATTACCACATGATTCAGTTCAGTGGGTTTAGCATGAAGCTTGGAGAAGTTTATCGGGTGCTTAAGTGCTTTAGCTGATGGAGGCAGGGTCTGGGTGCATCCTTTGAGAAAAAGTATCTTCAGAAGTGAACCTCTTCAGAATTCAGACTGAACAATGAAAAGACAATAGTAAGGGCCGTAACTGAAAGCACTTGGCCATGCCTGAAGTTGGTGGAGGGCAGTGGGGGTACATGTCCAATACTCCATTTGCAAGTCAAGCCACAGATAAACAAAGTCTTCTATACTTTAAACTCAAGTGCTTTTGAAATGAGAATTATAAACACATCTTTCACTAGAGTAATTTTGATTTACGGCAAAAATATATTTTGTGAATTTTTTNATGTTGTTAAACTAATGAAAATCTTGTTATTGGTTTTTCTTTCCTACTGTAACCTTAGTATAACCTAAAACAGGGAAGGAAGTGGAGGTTCTTTGGAAGGATCCTTGTTACTAGACTATGTCATGAGGCTTGGAGTTTAGCTGGACCTGTGAAGAGAAGGGTAGAATAGAACAGGACACACTGGAGCTCCATAGGAAGACTCTTTGCTGTTTTGCCTCTGCAGACCCTGCAGTGCCTGGAGTACTGCCTGACCTATAATTGATCCAGTTGTTTATAGCCAACAGTAAACCCAGGCACACGCCTATGAAAATACAGAACAAAGAACAGTGGCCGAAGGGGTTTGAGCACAGGTCCATCTTTGCCTCTCACAAACANGTTGGTATGACAACTACACTGGATATTCCAACGGGGACCCATNTGCTTGCTCCCAACATAGTTTTACAGGCATCAGACATTAGTTTTTCCTAGCAACACTGCAGCAGTACCCAGCTTACTTGTGTTCCACTGACCCTTGAATAGGAAGACATGGCTGTCCTTCTTCCTCTGCCCACAGCAGAGCACACTCAGCTATGTGAAAGCTATGAAGGGAAAAAAATTGTATTCCAAGACTTGTTTCCTGGCATTTGAAATGATCCTTTCTTCCATAGAGTCTGCAAGTACTCACAGTGTCCCAGAGGGGGCTGTGTTTTCTGAGTGTCCTGAGGATAATGGGTGGTCCTGGAGCATTCGTGAAAGGATGGGCNTTCCCATCAGATGCAACATGTGTGGGTAGTGTGATCCCAGTGGGTGAGGTAGGGTGACTTGCTTTTTAGGCTGGAGTAGTTAGTTGACAAAGGCTTCTTCTGCTGCTACAGGTAAGGGAGAAGGAAGAGGAAGAGGAAGAGGGGGGAGGGAGAGGAGAGAGAGGAGGAGGAGAAGGAGGAGGAGGGGGAGAAGAGAGAGAGAGAAGAGAAGGAGGAGGGGGAGGGGGAGAAGAGAGAGAAGAGGAGGAGGAGGACAANGANGACAATGACAGGGGCTACTGCAAGTCTTGGTATTGGCTCTAGCTTGCTCTCAGTCTGTGGTTCTGTCCTTACGTTTTTTTCTATTATTCTGTCTGCTTGGAACTCTCTTTCATCTCTGCTATTGATCAGCTTTGAATAGATGGCGCCTATTCTGGGGGAGAAAAAGGTTGCGGTTGTGTAGGGGGGCAGTTATACCATGTGAGGTGGCACCATGACCTGGTTGTTGTTTTCATTTGGAAATTAAACATAGCTAAAGGAGATGTGGTTGGGTGTCAGTTGACGGGTGATGTGATGGCTAATCCTGGTTATCAACTTGACTGGATCTGCAGTTAACTAAAAGGCAAGTTTCTGGTTACTCCACAGAAGGCTTTCTTGACCAGTTCATTTGATGTGGGACGACTGAGTCTGAAAGTGGACAGCACCTTTCCCTGGTTTTGGGATCCGGACCATAGAGTAGACAAAGCTAACTGAGTACTAAGCATGAATGCTTTCATTTCTCTCGCCCTTGACTACAGATGTGATATAACTGGCCATTAAATTCTCGCTGCTTTGACTTCCCTGCTACAATGGACTGNAACCTGGAATTGTAAGCCAAATAATCCATTTTCCCCTACGTTGCCTTTTGTCAAGGTAATTTTTTTTTTAAATCACAGCAACAGAAACGAAACCAAAATGTAGATTTTTTTTCAAAGTTTTATTTCAAGAACTACATACAATTTAATTGCTTGACCCCTTTCATAGTGTTAATTTCATATTTGAATAGTTATCTATGTAATATCCTGCAATGCCTTACTTTACTATCTGGATTACATTTTTTCTGAGGCTGCCAAACATTTTAACTATTCTAGCAGCTCGTGTCTGCTAGCACCTCATGGAAATGAGGGCTGTCTCAGTCTGTTCAAGATTGTGAGTATGCTGAGGACAGGACTCAGGCATAATTTATGGTTTTATAGTGTTTGCAGCACAGTGTGGGACTCACAATAGATATTTAATAAACGCTTCATAAATGACTGACTCACCTGTTTAATTATGCAAATGTCTTAGCTGAATGCATCAAGATTTTAAAGAACAAAGCTTGCCTNTAAACATAATTGAAGTCCAGATGTCACATCTTACGAAGATTGTCATCTTGATTTCTAGCTTCTTAGGTATCTTAGGATAATTGTAATATCCAAAATCTACCCTCAAACATATTATGGGCAATGTAAATATAAATAAAGACCATTCCTTTCCTGAAGTATGGCTTTTTGTCAGAGACAAGCCACATCCTTATGTGACAAAACAGAGTGAGCCTTGCTGCATGTTGAAGGACCTCTAGAGAGAAAGCCTAGTGTGGGTGGCTTTTTAGCAGTGAATTTTGCAAGTTTCACTCTAAGAAGTGTTTACAGTTTAATTACTTGTCCTTTCGTGATGTTTAAAAACCAATTTCATATTAGAATTGGCATGATAAATTCATATTGAAAAAGGCAGGATTTTATGAAGAGTTCTCCAAACTAGGCTTGGCTTTGAGTGCGAAGGTAGAAAGGTCCTAAGGTGAGGGGGTGTATGAACATGTATGCACAGCAGGGAAGATGAACAAGGGCTGTGAAGTTTTATCCTCAGAGAAACAGAATCACCACAGTGAGAACTGAGCATGAGACCTGAAAGGTGGGGCGGTCCTAACGGGTGTAGGTGTGGGCAGAGTGNACCTAGCATAAGAAAACAAATGTGTGCTTTTACATGCCTCACAGGACATAGACAACCATCACGTCAGCTACTGGGAATTTTTAAAGGAAGCATCACCCTGCCTCATAGACAGGATATTCAACTCACTAATAGGACATCAAGTTAATGGACGCTTACTTGATGAACACTGTGAAATTCACAAGTTTTTTTTTTTAATCAATTACAACATATAATTAATAATCTCAGGCACTCCATCTCTCATTCTAGAAACCAAAAGTTCTTGCATTAGGGCAAATGGGGTCAGCAAACACAATCATCTTCAACTTGTGTGGCTGTTCAGGAAGCATTCACAAAAACCAACTTCTGAAAGTTGATTTTTGGATCTTAATGAGGGACTAGTACTATAAACATGTCTTCCTCAGTTTCTCTAAACCTCATTAACCATTTCCCCCATTTTCTTCAGGGACTCCACCCTCAATTCTTGTTAGTTCCTTGAGTCACTTAAGGCAGAAGCGTGCCAGTGTTCCTCTGGGTTTTCCATACCGTGTAGGTGCTTGGTAAACATGCTTACTGAGGGATTACCACAGAGCCTGACCTCTTCCTCCCCTTCTCAGAGAGCTCCCAGCTACAGGCAGACACTTCCTGCTGTCTCCTGCTTTCAGTTGGGAGGATGGGAGAATGTTCCTGAAACTGTAAANTGTATGGGCTCTCTGCTTCATGTACGATGTATTAATACTTGAAATAAATAACCACTGTACCTTTAAGAAGTATGTCAAGCTTTTAAATACAGAACGACTCAATACACATAAACTCAAAATCAGTTAATGGTAGCTGTGCGCTTGCTGCCACAACTTTATAAGGCAGGCAGATACACAGGCTCTAGTTTCTTACCACACAGTAAGAAATTCGAAATCTCACTTCTCACACGATCAGTGTCACTAAACAGAAACATGGGTTACCATACAACTAGTCTGTCATGCCTTTGGGTCTTGAGACAGCTAGAGGGGATGAGCCGGAAAAAGCAGGAATTTTCCTGTCAGTATTTCCCTCTGATTGTGGTCATCCACCCTGAGAAGATGGAGACTAGTCGCAGGGTGGCACTAGCGGTGTCTTTTGCTCACAGGAGTTTTGTTTCTTCCTAATCCCTTCTAGACTTGATTCTTCATTTTCTCATAGTTAATCAGAATTATAAAAACGAGCTTGGAGTTCCTCAGGTATAGCATGATGAATACTCCAAAGCAAGATGTTGAAGAATGCTTAAAATTAGGTTGGTTGCTCTAGCAACAAAGTTAAGCGTCTGCAGATGGTTTGAATGACTGCAGCTTGGGCAGATGAGCAGGAAAAACGAAAGATAATTCTTTCCTGAACTTTGCCCAAGAGCTTGGCTTTGAAGAATGGCATCAGGGACATGTAGCAATCTTTAAAGACATTACCATAAAGCTTAGAAATCAATCATTTTAATTTCTGAATTTATAAACAAGACATTTTCTTCACATAATTCCTTTTAATAGGGAAAATTTTCATTGGTATTCAGTCCAAAGGCAAAAGTAACTATGAATACTTACTGGGCGCCAAGTGAAATGGGCATGAGGCTGGGGTGGATATGAGTTTGGTTATAGGAAATAATTATGTCTAGAATTAAAATTCTTATTTATGCCTGCTAGCAATTTGCTTATGTCCCTTTGAATAAAGAACAAATAACAATGACTGAGCTAAAAACAATGGTGACTTTGATCAACACACTCAAAATCATGCAATAATGGGTGATATGAGGAGAGCTGACTAGTAAAAAATAAAGGAAGAAGATATTTTTACAAATATATATTTATTGAAAACATTTCTTTCATACAATGCATGCTGACCACAGCTTTCCTTCCTNCTACTCCTCTCAGATCCTCCCCAGCTCAAATTCTCATTAAAATACTTGCAAACCAAATGCAAGAACACATCAAGAAGATCATCCACCATGATCAAGTAGGCTTCATCACAGAGATGCAGGGATGGTCCAACATATGAAAATCAACACAGTAATCTACCATGTAAACAGACAAAGTCAGAAACCACATGATCTTCTCATCAGGTGTAGAAAAAGCCTTTGACAAAATCCAACACCCCTTCATGATGAAAGTCTTGGAGAGATTAGGAATACAAAGAACATATCTCAACATAATAATTTACAGCAAGCCCACAGCCAACATCAACCTAAACTCACAAAGAGCTCTCGAAATGTCTCAAAATCCTGGGAATATCCCGAGACCTGACTA
>LZPO01076202.1:0-11356 GCA_001675575.1 Neotoma lepida
ATATATACATATACATACACACACATATATCTAAAATGTGCCTTTCTCAAACATCTTAAATTTCAGAGTGAAAATACTTCAAGGCATCACTAGGAATCTCAAATTCTTCCTTCAACTAGATGTCTTCCCACTTTTCAACTCTGCTAAGTTTTTTTCTGAATGTGGGGTTTTGGAGGGACAAGAGTCCATCGTTGCATTAAGAAATTCAGCCTGATCATCCAGATGGGCAATAGCAACAAGTGCAGGTGCTTCTCAGCTTACAATGGGATTCCATCCTGATAAATTCAACAAGGTGCAAATATAATACATCAAAATTTAACATGCCCAGCCCGTCACAGCTTAGTACTAGAGTGTACCACAGGTGAGGGTGGCTTCCCCTTATCACCNAGTGCCATGACATCATGATCACTGATCATACCTTGAGAGTATGGCACAGTTGGCTTCTCTGGTCCAGGAAGATATCACAACTCAAAATTCAAAGTAAGATTTTGACTAAATGCATGCCACATAAAATAGTAAGTGGAAGTTGTAATAAACCAGAGAGCATGTGTCTACATTCTATTACGGGATGGAAAGACATGAGAGAGGAGGGGACATCTGTCTGTGGTCCAATATGAACAAAGGTTTGATGAGAGGAAAAGTGGGTTAAAAGTCATTGAGCGAAACAGGAGGTATNGAAAGAGAGGACGTCTAGGGAGCAACACAATCTAGGCATGGGAGAATTTTCAGAGAGAGTAGGGCACCAGCAGACTAAAGCAGGGCAGTCTGTGACTTTTTTCCATTGCTTCAAGAAGCCCCTGAGAATGTTGTAGCCTCTAGACAATGGGGGATGACAAGAGGCCACTGAAAAGTAGAACATGGAACTGGATTTAGGGAAGTTACTCATGTTTGCCCGAAATACAAGTATAATGCCTAATCATGTACAATTTGAATAATTAGGAAGCATATCCTGAACATGGGAAAGAAACGTCTGTTTGCCTTCATTTGTTCTGACTGTATCTTGTCTGTGTATTGATCTTTTGTGTGTGTGCAGGTGTGTATGCATATAGAGGCCAGAGGCAACCTAGGTGTTTCTATTCAGAAGGAAGCCATCCACTTAGCTTTATGAGCCATCAAGCCCCAGTATCTATTTGTCTCTGCCTCCCCAACACAGGAATTAGAAGCATGGGCCACTATAGTTGGCTCTTTTTGGTGTGGGTCCTAGGGATTGAACTCAGATCCTCATGCTTGAAGAGTAGGCGCTTTACCAACAGAGCTACTTCCCAGGTTCCATATTTTTACTTTTTCATAAACAGAATGGCAAAGAAAGACAGACTAATAAAGATTAGCTATTTCTGCAGCATGCTGCTTGACCTAANATTATATTATGAATCTCATACTCTGTGTCCTATACATTGTTCTTATCCACATGGGCCAAATCAGATGCATTTCTGGTTTTATCAGAGCATAGCCATGCTTGCTCTCCCTGCCTGCTGCTTGGTCTCTTCTCTATTATAAAGGAAAGATCCACCTGAACTATGAGACAGAATCAACATTTTCCTTCATTCCTTCATTTATTTATCATTATTACTGTGTGTGTACAGGGTGTGTGTGTGTGCGCGTGCACGCGTGCACCCATGCATGCATGCTTACACACAGGTGCATTACATAGCTTGTGTGTGGAGGTCAGAGGACAACCATAGAGTCAGTTCTCTCCTTCCATCTTGGCTTCTTGAGGATCACCAGGCTTGCATGGTAAGCCCTTCGCATCACTGAGCCATTCATCTGGGCCCTCTTTTTCCTTTAAATTGCTTCCTGCCACTGAGCCATTCATCTGGGCCCTCTTTCTCCTTTAAATTGCTTCCTGCCAGGCAGTTGGGCAGAACAATGAGAAAAGTTACTAATATAATCTCACATATGTCAAGAAGGATATTTTACCTGAAAGTGACTTTGATGATACGCCAAAGGGAATCTTATTTGAGTATTTCTGCTCTGTCTTAAGTAGGCACGATAGTGACTGGAGGTTGGTGACTCCTAGATTATCNATGCAAACTTTTTTTTTCTGAAGCTGAGGACTGAACACTACCACTGAGCTAAGTCCCCAAGCCCCTATGCTAACTATTTCGAGTTCAGTGGTTCCCTGTGTATTCTATCATCAGCCTGTTATTCCTCTGCTTTTTGGATATTGTGACTCTTTGCTGGTCATCTTGGTATGCTGTCCCTCCTCTCATTCTCCACAACTGGTGGACTGTATCTCTCAGCCAATAATCCTTGAATCCTTAAAGTCTTGACAGCTGACTGTTCTGTTTCTCCAGGCTCTCAGCTTTCTTCTGGATCATGGTTTCCTAGGAAAAACATACATTTCCTGTGTACATCCTCAGATTACAAGTAAAGCAAATTTTTGTATTTCATTAAAATGATGTCTTGTTCTTAATGAAGATTTTTATGAAGAAATCAGTCATACCACAAATTAGGCATGATGTGTCCACCAGACATTAGCAGAGGGTCACCAAGTCACACAAATCTGCCAGCAGAGACACTCTTCAGGAGTTCATTTGGATTTCGGCCCCACCAAGATGCACCCATTGAATTTCTAGAGCAAAACCCCATNGCAATGAAAGTTAATTGGTTGGAAAATGTTGTAGGTTCGCTGTATTTGCCAAGTATGGTAGAATTTTCCACAGGCAAGGTTCAACATGTTTTAATATAGAGCTTTTGTAGGTAGAAATCGAGTGTGTTCCAAAATCTAAAGTGTATTTTGTAAAAGAAAAAAATCATTACTTTTCTTTTAATTTTAAAAGGGAAAGAGCTCCTGGGTTTGAAAAAAGAAAAATGTCTGAGTATAGTCTCAACAGGAGCAGGTGTACCATTATGAAATGGTTCTGAGTCCTGGAGAGACAGAGCGATGGAGTTACTGAGTGATCTAGGGGGATCAGGGGCAGCAACAACAAAGCCCATAGCAGAGAGCTCTGACCCCTTTTGGAACACAGCGCTTATGCAACTGCTCTACATGCTGAATAGGATGGCAATCACATTACTAAAATTCACAGTTAAAGCAGAGAACATCGTGGGCTCTCTTAGTCTACGAGGCCCAGCACTTTGATACTAATGTTCTTAGGTAACTCTGGGGCCAGACTGGACAGAACAGGCCTGATATAACAAAGACATCAGTGCCTGTGCCTAAGACCTTGGAGGTTAGACCTAGGGAGCTGGCGGACAGGATGCCTTAGGCACTGGCTACACACAGCAGTCTTTAGTTATTAATGGACCGCCTGCCATTGTCCTTATCCCAGGAGAGAACAGTACGTCCACTACAGTCTCCACTGCTTCCTCATCAACCAATTGAACACAAAGAATACAAAACATAGACACATCAACTCATATAGAACATGTTCTGAAGGCTATGAGCCCCCGATGCTCTAGTTCAGTTCAAATGGAGATGGATTGAAANGAAGAGACTTAAATTATGGGAAAAATTTAACCTGAAAAGAGTCTTTGGACCTTGTTATCTATCTATGTACAACTACCACAGTCTGAGGATATCAGAAGAGTCAGATGAGGAAAATATTTCCAAATAATTCACAGATGCCTGGAATCATCACTCTTTACCTCCATTCCTTACTGCCTGCTTCCTGTCATTTAAAATTTATTTAATTCTGCATTTTGAACCATTATTTTTGTGTTTGAGGAAGTCATATTGACCCTAATTTTTTTGAAGTCATGAATCCTGCTGTATTGACTTTTATGTCATGTATTCACTTTCTCTCTCCCAAACATATATAATATCTACCTGATATATACATGGAGCCCAACAATAGCAATGCAACTCTATTCTGACTACTGCTGATCCTTATGTAAGTTCTTTCTTCCAAAAAGTTCTACCCTTAAGCAACCAAATCATGGAGTTCTATAGTTGAAGAGTGAGTTGAATCCTGAGATACAGCTTAGGCAAAAAATTCTATACTGCTGAGTAGATTAAAAAAAAGGGTGGGGGGGGACATATTCTATTCTGGTAAGGTCATAACATACAAAGTCTAAGAAGACTTGTAAATAAGAGATGATGTTATCCCATGTGCCCAGCCTCTCCTGGGATATTGAGTTGGGGCACTGCTTTGTTCTAACTAACTAATTATATTATTGATATATATGACATATACTGATAATACTGATAATCTATTGACATATATTGATAATATACTATATTGTCCCCCTTCAAAATGCTGCTAAGCTATAGCCCTTGTACCAGCAATGCCAACCTCTCTTGGTCAATTGTTAGAACACAGAATCTCTGGTACTACTCTGTCCTTGTTGAACAAGGCCTCACCCTCATCTTTAATGAGATTCACACACATGTCAATGTGTAAAAACAACAGAGAATCCTTGTATACTCCAAAGAGTCTAGGTTTGGAATCAAATAGATCTATTACAGTCAGAAATACAAATTTTGTGACCTTTTTCAAGAGACTATGTGTTTTTCATAATATTTTAAACTTATTCTTTGAAAATTTCATATACCTATACAATGTATATTGATCGTATCTACTTCCCACTTCTCCCCTTCAACTCTTCCCAGGACTTTCCTATCATTTCCTTTCCAACTTTATGTCCTTTATTATTATTATTTTTTAACCAACTGAGTCCAGTTAATGCTAATGGTTGTAGGGTAATTGACTGGAGCATGGGCAACTTATCAGTGGCCAATGTACCCATAGGCAACACTAAACAGACTCAGAAGATTTTATATATATATATACATATATATATATATGCTACATATGCTACATATGCACATATATGTGCAACAAAAATAACTAAAGAAGAAGGGGTTGTGAATTTGGGAAGGATTAGGGGACATAGGAGGAATCAAGGGGATGGGAGAGGAGGAGTGATACAGGTACAGAGCCAATGTAAGAAGTTCTCACGAAAATAAAATTAATAATTTTTTAAAAACGAAAATACTCATTTTATTAATTTAATTTCAATAGAAATTTGATTCCCCCCCCGCAACTTGACTATAAGCACATGTCCTGAATATGCAGTTTGCTCCAAGGCCTTTCTTACACGTCCTTCCTTCTATTCTTATGTTCAATCAAATAGATAAGAATAAAAAGTAGGCTCTTCCTCTGCAAAGCCATTTTGCCTGTGTGTGTAAGGGAAGAAGTGGAGTTAATCTCTTATTACTCATCCAGCATCCTGACCTTTGTCCAAAAAATATATGTTCAGTTTCTTTTTGTCTAATGTCACAGATCTCAGAATAAAATTTGCACAGGTTCCTGTCTGTTGATAGAAGGTATTAGCCTTACAAATGCTGTAACTAGAAAGTAATGAAGCAGTAACCAGACCTGACCTGGAAATCGTACTTATTACCATGGTGATGACAACGGTCCTGGCAGTGGGTGAAACATAGGGGCCAATGGTCAGAGTCCCTGGTTTCCCCACTAAAGCAGCAGAGAGCATGAGGAAGGACTGAGAACTTGGAACTCTCTTCTGGAGAGAAAGAGCCAAAGTAAGAAGTTTGGCAGCTTCTGAAATGCAAGACCCATGTTTACTCCAAGAAGACAGGATGACTGAACTGCAACTGTTAGTAGAACAGCTTCTGGAACATTCTACTTAAGATATATTTAAAGTCAGTGCTTCTCAACCTTCCTAATGCTGCGACCCTTTAATATAGTTCTTCATGTTGTGGCAAACCCCAAGCATAAAATTATTTTCATTGCTATTTCATAACTGTAATTTTTCTACTGTTATGAGTCATAATGTAAATAATTTTGGAGATAAAAGCTTACCAAAGGGGTCACAACCTACAAGTTGAGAACCACTTCTCCAAGTGGTAGTCTGCTCATCTCTAAAGCAAGGGACTGTGATGAGCATTTCCAGACTGTCATAAGTCTGTGATTCCAGCTGGGCCTGGAATGGCCTGTTCCGGCTAGGCAAGGACATGCGCATCTTTAATCCTCCCAGGTGGGAGTTAGAGGCAGGTGGATATTTGTAAGTTCAAGGCCAGTCTGGTCTACATAATGAGTTCCAGACTAGTCAGGGATATATGGTGAGACCTTGTCCATGGAGGTGGGGGNGCAGAAAGAAGAGTGGTCTTTCCTGGAATATAATAAAGTATGCAAAAAGTGTCATGTCATATTACCTCAGTGGTGGTCAGCCAACTAGACATCCAGATTCATTTATAGGTTTTTGCTGTTCTCTACCTACAGACCATTTCTGGTACTTTGATCCTAACTCTTGCACGGTCTCTAACTATTTAGTTTATCAAGGCATAGAGCTGATAAACAGTAGCTAGAAAATGGCCTTTTTTTTTTTTGGCCAAAATTAAAGTATTGGGCTAACATCGCTTAAATCAACTCATTTTCTATAGTTGGAGACTTATATGTAAATGTGTTTTATGTTATGAAAAATACAGTGATTCAGAAGAGGATTTATTTTCATAGCAGTGGTGTAAACTTCCTTTGGATTTCCCCAAGCCCTTCTTCCATTTAACCATATCTACGTATCCCTTTATCTCAAGCCAAATACACACATTCAGAACACTGTCCTGTTAATAGAATTCAGAAAGAACAGAAGGATTCAGGTGACAGTTTCCTCAAGACTTATCTTGATAATTTTTCTCATTTGCTTTCTTTTGTAGTGGGAGAGAAGACCCTTCATTTGACTAATGATAATTCTAGCAAGTATCAATTTACCAACAGTGCCCACTTTAATTACTTCCATTTTAAGGGCTCTGGTAAACTTAATCATTCTTAAAGAGATATACAAACCAACATATTAATGGAGGAGCCATGGCAACAAATTACTAACCCTTACACCATGGGGAAGAACCTGGCAGCAGCATTACAGTATTACAGTATATTACAGTATTACAGATTACAGTACTGAAGCTTACCTTATGCTCAAGGACTTAAGGAGACAAAATAGAAGGAAGGCAATGGTCTTGGATTATTTGTCCTTTCTATTTCAGGTGCCCAAATTCTGAGCATCATGAATACATTTTTTTCTCTGCACTGAATGGATTTATAGACATTCACAGCAGTATATATGCAAGGGAGGAGGCCACAGAGAGTATCTGTTTCCATTTTTCAGCATGTAGGGTCTTCAAAGCACTGCTAGAGGGCTAGAGATGTACATAGCTCAGTTGGTAGTGTGTTTCTCTAGCATGCATAAAGGCCTGGGTTCAAACTCCAGTGCCACAAAAGTTTGGTTTGATGGTGTCTGCCTTAAACTTAGTCCTTGGAAGGTGGACACAGGAGGATCATAAGTTCAAGGTAATTATCAACTACATAATGAGTTTGAAGCCAGCTTGGGCTACAAGATATTCTAAAAAAATTAAAAAGCAACACAAAATAACAATCAAGACCACACCAATACATATTCTTCCAGTTGGGATTCTATTTATTTTAGAACTGTAGATACATTGATAAGTGCCTAGGCTATCCTGCTAATTAGCTACTTCACTCAGAGCTTATTTACCTGGTACTATTCAATTTTATCATCTGTGAAATGGAATTAATACCTCACAGGCTAACTATGACTTCTAAATTATATTCTATATTCACGGCTCACTGAAAGCCAGCAGAGCAATGTGAATGCCAGGCGTTGTTTTGTAAGCCTCAATAGCTGTTGGTACAGTACTCACCAGCCTCTTTCTGAATGTGAACATTCACCATGGTTTTCAGATACAGACTCTCAATGCCAAGGGCAATGCCTTTGTTTCAGCGGAAGGCACGAGGTGTTCCTTGTTGTTTGCATGTTTTCTTTGTTACAACACACTAATTTCCCATATATATCCTTTGTTCTTGCAGGAAAATGAAAAAGCCAAAGGCAAAAAGGAAATAAGTTTCCACAGAGGCCTTGTTTGCAACATCTTAATAGCTTTCTCCTTAACCTATATTTTCTAATGCTCTTAACAAATAAAAACAGCCCTCAAAAAGTCACAGAATTTTTAGGACATTTTACAATTATGACCATAAAAGAACAATTATTTTTGCCATTTTTGCAAAGCATCCTACAACCGTAGAAAATTTCATTTTTTTTGCCTCACTTTCAACTTGAAAGCCATGATACGTGGATTAGTTTTTCCTTCTAAAATTTAATACCTTGTAGTTTTGCTTAATTTTACATACATTATGGCCACTGATTATCCTACTTGCTGAAGATATAATTAGGTCTAATCTTATATTTTAAGATTTTTACTCTCTTTAGACCTTGGCATCATCTGCAAATTTAATGAGTATCTTTGTTATTCTCTTGTCTCCTCACTGCTAAAACTGTACGAAGACTAGAAGGGAACAGTAAAGTAAATGCAAATACAGACAATGCATTTAATTTATCTTCAGTGTTAAACATGGGCAGCAATTCTCACATATTAATTAATGTGAATATGTTATAAATCTCTTTTGAGACACTTTTTTTTATTCTCTCAACTGACCTTTATTCAGGCCTCTCCATGCTGCTCACACTTGGATCTATGCAATAGAGGATTTTGAAAGAGCATATTATGGCATGTCAATATATATATTTTTACCCAAGAAGCTTCTGGTTCAGTGAGAAGCACCTTGCACACATGAAGGAATAACATGACAGAACAGCAACCTACTGTAATGTAGGAGGAAGAAAAAAGATAAAATTGAGGAGAGGGTCATCACTGATTTTTTTCTGGAAAACAAGGTGTTCACAAACTGTCCATCTGGCCTATGAGAATGAAAGAGGATCTAAAGAAGTGAAAGAGTAGGGTAGGGTCCTGATCTGGTCATGTTTGAGAGGAGGGAAACCTTACTCCTGACTTATCAAAGAATCCAGATAAACTGTATGAAACGATGGTTTACAGAGTATGGACTATGGGTAATGTAGGATCAAGAAAAAAGAATCAGAGTAATTCTTAAGGCTATCTTAGTCTACTTCAGAGAGCATTTCCACATAAACACAGAGAAAGGATCTCCAAACAGGTTCTTCTTGAACTGAAACTACTAAGTTCTGAGTTCTTTGAGGCTAAGGTGATCAGAGCTAGCAGAGAAGACTAAAATAGGAGAGCAATCTGAAGAAGAGCATTCCAGAAGTCTGTAAGTACAAATGCATTTGTATGAGGAAATCCCCTGAGTCCAAAGACAGGGCTTCAGGAAGAGGCAGCCAGAGCTAGGCAGAAAGGAAGGGCTTCCTGACTCATGGTGTATCTGGTCTAGATTCTATAGAGTATGGCCTTGGTATCAGGGATAAATGTTGACACATCAAGTGTGTTTTGTTACTCCTCATGACCTCTTAAAATCAAGTCTGGAAAAAATAAAGCCTGAAACTATTAAAAAAATTAGAGGAATATTGAAAATCCAGTATTGGTAATGGATCCAATGCCTCAAGATATCTAGCATTAAGTTGGAAAAAAAAACTTTAGGCATGTAGGAAAATCCATAATGAGAAGAAAATCAACCCCTTGTGAGTGGATCCAGCCATGATATAGATAAACTATCACCAGCAGATGCAGACATTCAAGGAGGTCTCTCTCTCCCTCCCCCAATGATAAAGCAGGTGCTCCCATGTACTATACTGAAAAAGGCAAAGAAAAGCGCAAGCATGATAAAAATAATCATATAAGGCATAAAAACAATCAAATAAAAGCTTGTAGAGTTGAAATATGCAGTTTTGAAGTGAAAAATACTCTCTGAGATTAGTAGTATATTTGAAATGAACTACAGAAGAAAATATGCACAAAGAGTTATCAATGATCTAAATAAGAGCAGAGAGAATAAAGCCTGGGATGAAGGGAGAGCATTGGCCAACAGAAGGGCACAAGAGACAGATAAATCTGATTGGAAACCCCAAAGAGAGACAAGTGAGGGAGGGAAGAGAGAAACCNATATAATTACCCAAGAGTAGTGAAAACCAGCATGTGTGGATTCAAGAAGCTTGATGTGTGCCAAGCACAAGACACAGTTAGAAATGACACCAAGGAACACCACCGCCAACTTGCTTAAAACCAGTGACAAAGACAAAATCTTAAAGACAGCTGGGGGTGTGAAACCACAAGTTATATACAGAAACATAAAGGTCAGGGTAACAGGCATCACTGGCCAGAGACATATCAACAGATTAGCATCTTCAGTCAAAGCAATAGTCCTCAGTTAAACTATAATTCAGAGCCAGACAAAGCATCTTGCATCTATGAAGATGGACTAAGAGAAGGTCACAGGGGAGAGAGGATGGTGTGGGAGAAAGTATACAAGACAGGGAAAGGCACAGCAAAACAAGAAAGCAAAACAAGAAACACTGGGAGGGTAGGGAATGAAGGAGAGCAGAAGACTAGCAAGGCTCTTGGCCACTATGCTGCTGGAAAGGAATTAGCTTTGCGGCCAAGGAGATTGTTCTGTCAGTCAAGTGCTGGCCACAAGAGTATTAGGACCCAAGATGCCTCCTTTAGAACTCACATAAAAGAGCCAGGAACAATGGTATTTATAATCTCTGTGTTGGGGAGGTNGAGACAGGAGACTCCCTGGGACTTGCTGGCTAGCTAGCTTAGCCATATGTGTAAGCCCCAGGTTCAATAAGGAAATTCTGTCTCAAAAAATAAAGTGAGTGACAGAGAAAGACACTTGAGGTTGGCCTCTGGTCTCCATATGCACCTGTATGCAGACATTCACACATGGACAGACACACAAAACTATTNTTCAGGCAAAGTGGGGTGACAATTATAAAGTGGATATCATGATATGCAGGGTTTTAGAAGCTTTGTTTTAGACAAAGAATGGAGACCCCACTAGTTAGACCAATTTTGGTCAAAGGGATAATTGTAAGATCTTAAATAAAATATATCATATAACTATACATATACACATTTAACAACAATTAATGAAGAAAGAGGCCATGAATTTGAAAGAGAGCAAGGAGGGGTATATGGGAGGGTTTGGAGAAAGGAAAGGGAAGGGGGAAATGATGTAAGTATAATCTCAAAAGTAAAAGATGATAAAAATTATGTCATATAATTATATCAATAGGCATTAAAGGATACAACTTAGAAGTTAATTATAAATGATTATTTGGTCCCTGTCTGGATGATTTAAAAACATTATGCTCACCCCTCTACTAACTCAGTACTCAAATTGTTATTTCTGTACACAGAAGAGAGGCTATACTTTTTTGTTTCCTTCCTGGGATGTGTATAAATGGTCCAAACACAGCATGGCCATCCTTTTTCTAGTTTCAAAAATCTCTTAATTTTCTATTTGTTTCAAATGGAATATAAACTAACCACACTACTATTTGTTGTGAACTAGTTTTATACATTGACCAAGAATAAACCAAGACTTGTAAACAACATGGTAGGCCTGCTTAAGCTTGTCTAATGAGAGGGCTGGGCAGGCTGCAGTTTTGTTTTTTTTTTCTT
>LZPO01076202.1:16679-29190 GCA_001675575.1 Neotoma lepida
AACAACTGACCAAACAAAAGCAAACAAACAAATAAAAAAACTCAAACCAAACCAAAACAAAACCACAAAAAAACCAAACCAAAACAAGACAAAACAAAAAAACCAAAAACCAAACCAAAACCAAAACTCAAAGGAAGTCCAAGGAGAATTTGAAGGCTTTTCATTTTTAGCATNAAAATCAGGAGTTGACTTGGCATTAGTTTTTCCTAGGTACTTAAGGTTTATAAGTAAGTCACTTCCTGATTAAGTGAAGCTTTATTGTATGGTTGAAGTAAAATACATAGTTTACACTACTTACTTGGGAGCTACCTGATAGACTGAAGGTAAAGAAAACATTCAAAACCCTGATCACAGCATCCATGGTGGATTTGAAGCAGACTTCACTTAAATACAAGAAGGGGCATATAAGGAATGACTCATTGGGTAAGTATGAGGATGGGACTATAGATCCCCAGTCCCCATGTAAATGCCAGGTGGGTGTGGTGGCCTGGACTGTAATCTCAGCCCTCCCGGGGCAAAGACAGCAGTCTCTGGAGCAAGCTGGCTTGCAAGGCCAGCTAGAAACAGTGAGCTCTCGGTTCAGTGAGAGACCCTGCATTAATATGTAAGGAGGAGAATGACCAAAGAAGACACAGAATGTAAACTTCTGGTCTCCATAGATGCATGAGTGTGCGTGCACACACACACACACACACACACACACACACACGTACACACACATATATGCACACACACACAAGCAGCCTCTAAAAACTTTAATCTATGTCATCAAAGTATTGGTAAGGTATGGTTTGGATTCTATGGTAAGAGAACAAAGGAAGGATAAATCTTGTTCAAATTAAAAAGAATTTTCCCCAATAAAACAGGAAAGCTCCTGTAAGCTTTGCTGGAACAGAAAAGTCCCTTAATCCAATGCCTAATCCTTTTAAGACAGGACAGGACAGCCTTGGCTCTGTAGATTTGAAATTCATTAATGATCTTTGCATGGGAATTGGACTGGGCATTCTTTTCCACCATCAGATGAATTATGAAAGAGCATCCCTCCTCCTTCTACATCATTACCCACTTGAAAGGACCATTGCCTGGGTAGGGGTTGAGGGAGCACAGGGAAGGGAATAGCAGGCACAAGTGATCTGATTAGGAGAATAGAAAAAAGGGGGGGCTTTAATTCAGGAGGGTAAGGGAGATAAATACAGAAGGAGGATAAAATAACAGCAAAGATGTCTGAAAAAGTCATAAGGAATCATATTAACTAGCTACCTTAATAACAATATAAGTCCTGTAATAATATAAGTTGGTGTATAAATATGCATAGATAGTTNAAATAAAAANTTTACATCTCCGTTCACAATGTTCCCTCCAAGAGCCAAAGACCACCTAACAAAATCCCCAACACCAGAAATGAGAAGCCCCCTTTTGAGTTGTTAATCAGTTGTCTAGGAGACTTCTTCCAAAACATTATAGACTATGACTATTGCCCTTGGTTGCCCCTGAGAGGTAGAAGGTAAGTCTCTATTTGAAGACACCATGCACTTCAGACACAGGGCCCAGATGTCTCTGAGCTGGAACTGACTTGAATGCCTCCCTCAGGACTAGCTCTCATGGTACCAGAAGGTGCCTTGCAAGCTTCTAAAGGAGGGAAACAACCGACAGTTCTATCCAGCTATTGTGCCTATGAACCACAACCATCATGGCATGATACCCATAACGGTACATTAGTGGCAAGCATACCTTCATGGTAACCAATACCTCTCTAATTGGAGCTAAGGCCCACTTGACAAGAGGGAAAACCATNTCTGGTACTGAAAACCTAGCCAACTATCCAGGGGTAGTGAAGTTATGAATCTTGTAGGAGAACCTACAACCACCACTTTACTGAAACAGCATAATCCCCAACTACAGTCTAAATATTTGTTGGTATACTAACAGATTATTGTGGTTTTTACCTCTCATCAAGGAAACTCTTTTTGCAACAGATGGACACCATTACAGAAAATCACAAATCAAAATACAGAGTGTGGAGCCCAGTCTCAGCTAATACATCCACAAAACAACTCCCACAACCTAAATCTTAGGGAACATTACAGAAAAGGGAGTAGAAAGATGGTAAGAGCCAGATAGGGGATCAGGGAGTTTGCTCTGAGATTGTATCTCTCAGTAANGCCAGAACCTACACCCATAAAGTCTCCCCAACATGACTGCCTAAATATGAGCTGTACAATGACAAAATAATAGACATGCCCGAGTGGATGAGGGGAAGCACACAAGGCCTCAACCCTACATCAAGAATTACAGGCAGCTAAGGAACATTCCGAGTGGAAGAAATGATCTTACCCGAGGAAGAATACACCAACTGGTTATCCAAAATTAAATGGTCAACCCTGAAAACATAATACAAGCAACATTATATTGACTGCAGAGGTTATATTTAAGACTACATATGTATATACATGTATGCATGTAACAATAATTAATAAAAATGAGGCTATGCATTTGAAAGAGAGCAAGGAAGAGCACATGGGAGGGTTTGGAGGGAAGGAAGGGAAGTGGGGGGGGTCATGTAATTACATAATAATCTAAAAAGTAAAAGAAATAAAAAGAATAAATAAAAACATAATTGAAAAAGAGAAGTGGTTATATTTAAAAGTTCATGTAAACTACTATCAGCACCACCACCATCATCACCACCATCACCACCACCACTACCACCACCATCTCCACATCAACAAAACTGCTGGTTAAAATCCGCAAACACTGACAAAAATGTCAGCATGCAATTTCCTAGTCAATATGCAGATGGTAGAGTGTGAGTTATTTATTCAGGTGGAACACACTCTGTGGTCCCCAGAGATGTTTCCTCTTGCTCAGCCACCACAGTGCCAAGATGGTGACTTGGTGCTCTGGGGCAAACAGTCTGTACATGTCTTCAGACTGGTGATAAGACCTGCATTTGTCTCTGTGCTTGAAGTTTCTATAGGATATCTTCCTTGTGCTTCTTGTTTGTTACTCTCACCATGGTGCTAAGCACAGCATTTGATGGAAGTAAATACTGAAAGAGCAAATGAGTAAATGGATGAACCTTCTGGGGTCTTAAGCACCATTCAAGACACATGCAACCAAATGGGAATGGGTCACACAGGATGATGCTCTGCAAGTCAACAGAGCAAACTGTCTACTTGAGTGACTTTTCTTATTCTGTCAGTTGACTATTTGTTTATATAATTCAAGATTCAGCCAAGGTCTTGCTCATACTCAAGTTTGATTCCTCCCTTCTGTATTCTCCTTTCTCTTCCTTTTCAATGTAGATAAAGATTCTATGTCTATTTTCTTTCTTTCTTTTTTCTTTTCTTTCTTTCTTTCTTTCTTTCTTTCTTTCTTTCTTTCTTTCTTTCTTTCTTTCTTTCTTTCTTTCTTTCTTTCTTTCTTTTCTCTCTCTCTCTCTCTCTCTCTCTCTCTCTCTCTCTCTCTCTCTCTCTCTCTACCTTTCATTGTCATCCATTTCCTATCCATCATCTGTTCACCCCCTGGGGGGCATCCTTCTCAAGCAGTGGTTCTCAACCTTCCTAATGCTGCAACCCTTTAATATAGTTCCTCATGCTGTGGTGACACCAAACCATGAAATTATTTTCATTGCTACTTCACAATTATAATTTTGCTACTGTTATGAATCATAATGCAAATATGTAGGATATCTGATACCAGACCCCTGTGAAAGGGTCGTTTGACCCCCTAAAGGGGCTATGACCCACAGATTGAGAACTGCTGCTCTAGATCCTGGGACTGTATTGTAAGAGATTTATAATGAAATGTCTGCGTTTATGAGTAAGTCATAACATGCTCATCTCCTTGGGACAGGGTTCATGTTCTTACTTTAGATTTCAGAAATCCTTTCTATGGTTTGAGTGTTGAGAGTCCCCAAAGCCTCATAGGCTAAGGCTTGGTCTCTAGCCTATGCTGCTAAAAGGAATTAATGGAACATTTAGGGATGTAATTGGAGGCAAATATCATTGGGGGGGGGNCTTCCCTTGAAGGAGCTTTGGGATCTGTTCTATTTGTTTCCCAGAAACCATGAGATAGTTAGCTTAATTTTCTCTTGTAAAGACTTTATTTTGTTAGTTTTTAAAGATTTATTTATTTTATGTATATTAGTGTTTTGCCCACATGTATGTATGTGTACCACCTGCATGTCTGGAGCCTGCAGAGGCCAGAAGAGGGCATCAGAGCCCTTGGGACTTGAAATAAGGATTATTATGAGCCATCTCTCCTCTAAGAGAGCACCAAGTGTTCTTAACCACAGAACCAACTCTCCAGCTACAGTTCAATTTCTTATGCACTTCCTGCCATAATGCTCTGCCTCGTATGGGTTCAAAGCTATGGGCAATTGTATGGACCAATTGACTATAGACTACTAAAAACTTTGAGCCAAGATAAGTCTTTCTCTTTTGTAAGTTGGTTTTTCTCATGTATTTTGTCACAGCCAGGAANTTAACTCATACAGTTTTACAAAGTAGTTGCTTCAAATCCTGTACTGGCTAAAGAAAGAATTAAAACATCTATGTCCTTGTGAATAACGTAGATAAAAATAACACACACCTCAAATTTTCACATNTATGCTGCCAGTTTAAAAAAAGGTTCACATTTAATTCTGATCCTAAGTCTTTTCTCGGAGATTAAAAATTTTTTTTAAACATTATTTTTTTTTATGTGTATGGATGTTTTGCCTGAATGTATGTCCACACACCATGTCCATGTAGGACCTGTGGAAACTAGGTGAGGGTGTCAGATCCTCTGGAACTGGAGCTACATGTGGCTGGGAGCTGCAAGGTGGGTGCTGGAACCAAACCTGGGTCCTCTGCAAGGGTAACAAGTCATCTTAACTGCTGAGCCATCACTCTAGCCCCTTTCTCTGTGTTTTCTGATATGAGTTCCACACAGCCAAGTGAAAAACAATACTTGAAATAGTGTGAATATTAGAAAAATTTAAGATTATTTAATATTAGTAGCCTGGTATAATTAAGATACCAGTTTTGAATAATATTTGGCACTTGTGTGTCATAACCTGATGTAATATTATTGACATTTGAAAAACAGAACAAAGAACAAATCCATGTAGCCTTTAGCCTATTTTTTGTAGGCATTTGGCTTAATTGGGGAGGATTTTAAGCAGGATGGTATTTTGTCAACAGGTGCTATCTAACTTTATAACTGTGAGAACTGGAAGCATCTTATAAACTATTTATTCCCACGACCTCATTTAATAAGAGGAAAACCACAAAACTATAAACTGTAGACAGGCTCGTAAATTCAAAACTCAGCAATTTCCTTGAGCTCTGTTCATGTTTTAGCAATCACTCTTAGAAGACTAACAGATCAAGAGCCTATCCCTTTTTCCACAGAGAAAGAAGCGTCANGNCTGCCAAGAGACATCCTTTTTCCCAGACTGCTTTGCAACTGAGTGGTTTTGTGANTATCATTTTTCCCTAGTACCATTTCAGTGGATGTAACAGGTGGCCCTTCCCTGCCTGGTCACTGAGTTCCCACCTTTGCCTCTCAGTACTCTTTATCTTTTCCAAGATACTAATCAGTGACCTTGAAAATGACTACAAGACACTCCTCTCATCAGTCTGGAATAAACACTAGTAATCACTGAGTGCATGCTACACAAATGTCTGTACTCCCAGAGCTACTGGGTTTTAAGGTTTTCTCTCCTACCCTTTGTTTCCTAGTTAAAAACAAATTCCAATTATTTTTTTAATCTAATGCACAGCCTTAATAACTTTGTGGCAAAGTCATTTAATTTTTTGTCATTATCTTTAAAACAGTGTTATTATAATTGTTTCTACTCTTTAAAGGCTTACCCTGCTTTTCCTTCAGTGTTAAGCATTTCACCTGAATCACGTTACCTATTCACAACAAATCCTATGAAGCAGAATTATTGTGGTCCCTGTTTTATAGAGAAAAAAANGGATNAAATGCATCAGGGATGAGAATTCCAGGTACCCGACTCAGAGCCTCTGAGCTAATAGTTTGCTTCTCTGGAGTCACAGCAGCTACTGGAAGCAGCACCTCAGTAGCTAAAATGTTATGAATGAAAACATCTTAATAAAAACCATGCCAACAATATCAATTTTATTTAGATGAGCAATNTCTGCCTGCCTTACTCTCAGCAGGACAAGCCAGTTTGAGATGATATGTAAATTGCAGATTTGCATTGCAAATATTAAACTGCATAAATTTCTTGAGTGCTTGGCGCATTTAGCCCAGAAACCTGATCCATATTTTCCTACAGAGGTTGAATCTGGGAAGAAGAAACAAACAGCATTCCAATGGTTATTCCTTCCAGGGCTAATCAAGTTATTTCATACACTTTGGTGTCAGTAGGAAACTTCCAGAGGAGCCCCTTTATTCTTTGTTAAGAATACAATAAAAGGAAATAATTGCTACAAATGTTTTCTGGATAACAAGAGTATAAATTCCTTGGGTGGGATGGGTTCTGCATGCAAATGGTATTTGTAGATTGAATAATGGAAGCAACAGAGGGTGCCTAAGAAGAATCCTCCAAAAAAAAAATCAAAATAAACTGTCAACATACATCTGACANCATGAGTNGATATCCTGGGTGGCCTTCTGGAGCCCTCACTCAGTCTTTGTCATTCTCAAATGAAAACGTTTATTATTGCTATAGATGTCTATCTACTTTCCTTTCCACCTCTTCCATCTTTTTGTCTGTCTATACACTTTCCATTATCATCTCACACAGCCTTCCTAAGTCCTCTGTTAGTCGGCACCTCCAGATCTCAGCGACACAGGCAAAGACACCCAAAGTGGTAAGCTAGGGCCAGAATGCTGGTGGGGGGCTGTTTCTAGAGCGACAAGAGGAGGTGTTCTGCACTAGGATCAACTCGAGGCAAAACCTGANTTACTAGGACAAATAACACACCCTGTAACCATCACTCAGTCTTTGTGTGTGTGCGTGTGTGTATGCGTGTGTTGCTGAGGAACTCAGAAGCTCATGTATGCTAGGTCTATGCTTTACCACTGAGCTACATCTGCTAGTTCTTAAATGGCAGCTCTAAGGTGTTCTAATCTCTCAAGTGGAAGTCAAACACACAGTAATACTTTGTGACACTCATGTAGATCCTTATGACTCAAGTGCCTTTTCATCATTCAGCCCCCTTAATTTCTCCAAGACCTAAGTGGACCATTTTATATATTGACATGGAATATTCTCTAGTTTTAATTTGTACACAACAGAAATTCTATTATTATTGTTGAGATAGGATCTTATGCAACCCAAGGCTGGCCTTGAGCTCACTATGTTGCCTGGGTTGACCTTGGATTTTGACCCTTCTGCCTTCATCTCCTGAGTGCTAAGATTAAAAATATGCACCAGAGTGCCCAGTTTATGTGGTGCTGTGAATCAATCCCAGTGCTTTTTGTATGTTAGGTAAGTATTCTACCAACTGAGCCATGCTGTCAGCCTTATAAACTCTTATTTAACTAACAGCAGTAGTTCAGGTTTTTGTCTTGAGTTGATCCTAGTGCAGAACACCTCCTCTTGTCGCTCTAGAAACAGCCCTCCACTAGCACTCTGGTCTGAGCATACCACTTGAGTGTCTTTGCATGTGTCACTCATGAGATCTGGNGGTGCCAGAGGACTTAGGAAGGCTGTGTGAGACTTAGAATGGGACTTGGAATAATGGACTTACAGNATATGCCAAGCTATCCTCAGAACTTCTGGCCAAATACTTCAGAGTTGGAAATGATAATGAACATGCTTTCATTCTCCTACTCAGATTCTTATAACAAAGTACAATGACCAAAATCGGTCTCCTAGAAGGGCAAAAAGGATGCGAATGTATGGGTGCATGTGTGTGCATGTGCATGTGCCTGTGTGTGTGTGTGTGTGTGTGTGTTTATGTGTGTGTGTATGTGTGTGCATGCACATGGACTTGTATTGTATGGGTGCATATGAGTGTGTGCAGGTCAGAGGAACACTATGAACTTCAATTTTTTTGAGATAGGATCTATCAATGGCCTGGAACTTTGCCAGAGCTAGGTGGCAATGAGTTTCATGGATAGGATTTTCTCTAGCTCCCATCTCACCATTGCTGGGAGTACAGGCGTGTGCCATCACACCTGGCTTTTTCAGGTGAGTTCTGAAGATCACAGGTTTTTACCTGGGCTCTGGGTTTTTGGACCAGGCTCCTCATGCTCTTGAGACAAGCATGTTCCTGATTAAGCCATCTCCTCAGTCCCTCAAAGGATCTGGCTTTAAGTACATTTAAGGTAAAATTGTCAAGGGTCAAAAGGTAAAGTCTGAGGGCCAGTAATGATTCCTCTTTCTTTAGCAACTGGTGCCTTCTAAATTTTACTAAAAGAGGAAGCAAACATTTAAGAAAGAAAAATAAATATGGACTCAGCCTTTGAGAACTAGTGAGAGACAGCCTTTGGTGCTGGGAGGCTAATTGCTTGGTTCCCAGGATTTCTGTCTGCCCGCAGGAGAATGAAGGACCTTTGTTTCTGGTTGTTTCTGTGTGAATGCTCACGTCAGNACCTGTTTCACAGTTATAATCCTTCCTAGAGCCACCAGCACAGTGTTGATATTCCCCAGCAATAATCTTCCCTCAATAAAGCCATTCACTCAATATGAAGGTCAAGTTATCTCAGCCCTGAGTATGAAGGGCTAACCTATAAAACAGAATGCTTCTCAGAATTTGCATAAACCTCCTTTGTCTTCAACAAATTATTCCTTGTTAAATGAAGGTGGTGTTTAAAGGCTAATTATATTTATCAAACGAACTGAATCCATCTCTTCTGGACTAATCACATATTCCCTAGGCATTTTTCCCATCCTGACATCACGGAGGTAGCATAAAGCAAGATCTATGCAAATTAATTCTCATTATCAACTTAGTGGTTTCATTTTTAACCTAGAAATTGACTTCTGCATAGAAATTGTTATTCAGCTATCCAGACATTTTGCTAAAAGGAACACGCTGTGCATTTTAAAAAATTCTATGAAATATAAAAGCATCACACACAGATGGCTATTGTCCTCCTAAAACAATGCTGAGCAAAAGTCCTTCATGGAGNATGGCAATGATGGGAAACTGATTGCTGAGAGCCAGANAAAAGTTTCCATGAAACTCCAGCTTCAAATAAGAGAGAACTGGTTCTTAGGGAATGGAAATCAAAGAAGAACTGAGGAATGTGACTCTCAGGGAATTAGTGGCCAAAAGCATGAGTATCTTTTACATGAGTTCAGATCATGGGTAACTATGTACGTACCTGCTTTGTTTTAGTGATGGTTTAAAATAACCCCAGATGCAGACAGGTGGCCCAAGCCTGTAATTCCAGCACTCAAGAGGCGAAGCAAAAGCATCAAAAGGACCGTGCTAGCCTGAGCTATTTGTTTTAGGCCAAACTAGGCTAGCTATATAGAGAAACTATGTTTCAAAACAAAATNATCTCCCAAGAGGTNATAGTCAGAAAATTTTGTAAATCAGTGAAATCTGAAAGTACATTTTCAAATAATAAAATCATTACCCAACTCTTCATGGTGTCCCTTTAAGCATCACAGTCTCTAACAGATCGTGGTGGTTTGAATAAAAACGGCCCCCANAGACTTGTGTGTTTGAATGCTTGGCGCATAGTGAGTGGCTCTATTAGGAGGTGTGGCCTTGTTAGAGGAAGTGTGTCACTGCTGAGGTGGGCTTTGAGGTCTTGAATAAGCTCAAGTCATGCCCAGTGTGGCACACTTCCTCCTGCTGCCTGTGGATCAAGATGTAGAACTCTCAGCTCCTTTTCTAGCACCGTGTCTGCCTGTATATCGTCATGCTTTGTGCCATGATGATAATGGACTAACCCTCTGAACTGTAAGCCAGCCCCAATTAAATGTTTTCCTTTATAAGAGTTGCTGTGGTCATGGTGTCTCTTCACAGCAATAGAAACCTAANACATAGATTAAAAAAATTAACTTACCTATGAAATGGAAACCACACTGTTAATAATATCCATTTAAAATTCAGAGGAAGCCGTATATTCTTGAAGCAAGTTTTAAATTTTTTTATTGAGAATTTTATATCTGTATACATAGTGTCTTGATCCAATCACTCCACATTCCCTCCTTTCTAATTTCTGCCCTATCCTCTCTATCATTTTNTTTTCTCAGCTTCATGTACTCTCATTGTTTTTAACCCACTGAGTCTACTTTGGTGCTGGTTTTATGTACATGGGGAACAATCTCCTGGAGCATGAGTAGCCTCCCAGGAGCTGTATCCCTGAAGAAAATGGATTCTCGCTCCTTAGGTAGGGTGGGATTTCACAAACCCTCCCTTCTCCACGTTGGGATTTTGGCTGGTCAAAGCAAGAATTTTTAAATTCTGTTTTCTCACTGCTGTTAAGGCTTGGTATAGATTTGATTAGAAATGATAAATATAAAATTTTAGAAAAAGATTAGTGTGTATATGTGTATGTGTCTGTGTGAGCACATGTGCACACGTGTGCAGATACTTGGAGACCAGGTGGTGGTGTCAGGAATCCTCTCTATCACTCTCTGCCCCTTGTTCCATGGAGACGGGCTCTCCCTTGAACCTGAGGCTTGCAACCAGGGTAGGCTGGAAGCCATCAGCCCCAGTGATCTTCTCNGAATGGGTTACGATGTCTGGCTCATTATGTGAGTGCTAAGATTCAAGGTCTGGCCTCATGATTGAGAAGCAAGTGCTCTTAACTGCTGAACCATCTCTCCAGTCCCAAGACTGGCTTTAATAGAGAGTAATTTGAGTGAGTCCTACACACCTGAGGTTCCTCTTCAGGTTCTTTTTAGTACTTGAGGTTAAACCCAGGGCCTCATGTAGGCCAGGTAAGCACCCTACCACTGAGCTACACCCCTACCCAGGAGCTTAAACAGTCTTGATAGGATGTTCTTTACCTCTAGTCTGTTCTTTGAGTAATCCTGATGCATGCCTTTTATTGAACTTGTTGTAAACATAAACTGAGCCCATGATGGGCTCACATGAAGCAAAGANGTTGTTTTGTTTACTATCCACTAACCACGTTCCAGAGCAATGCCTGGCTGGCAGTCAGAATCAGTCAGTGTTACTGCAATGAATGCTATCTATTCAGTTCCTTGGTAACCATACTCAAAACTAGTACACTTGATTTAAGGTTTGGCTTTACATATAATAATTTTGAAATAATTTATCAAACTTCATCAAATAAAGGTGTTTAAAATAACCCAGAGAGGNTGTACACTGCTGTAATTCCAGCACACAGTGGGATAAGGCAAGATAGTTTAGAGTTTTAGGCTATCTTGAACTACTTAATGACTTCAGGGTTAGCCTGGACTAACTACATAGTTGTCTTCGTTTGGACTTCTAATGCTGTGCTGAAACACCACGGCCAAAAGCAATTTGGGGAGGAAAGGGTTTATTTGGCTTATATGTCTGTACTATTTTTCGTCATCAAAAGAAGTCAGGACAGGAANTAAAACAGGGCAGGAACCTGGAAACAGGAGGTGATGCAGAGGCCATGGAGGGGTGCTGATTACTGTCTTGCTCTCCATGGTTTGCTCAGCTTGTTTGAATTTACCATATAGAAGAGAAAAACCTCAATTTTTTGATATTTTAGTCTTCATTTACCAAGTCCTAGGGTTGCAGGCATAAACACTACATCTGATTTTATGCATTACTAGGGATTGAACCTAGAGCTTTGTGCATGCTGGCCAAGCACACTACCAACTGGGCTATATCCCCAGCATTAGTAAGTCCTATAGTCTGTGAAGGCAAACACACACTTGCACATATATGTATGTATTTTTGGACCTTTCAGAGTTATTGTTAGATCCCGACGAGGGATGAAACATTTACACAGAAAATTGATGTTTGCAAGCAAGCCTGACAATTGTTCATGAGCATATTTAAAGCCTGTCCCACAAGCAACGTTCACAAAGCTTCCTTAGACTTCTGTGATGGTGAGCATTCATTGTCAGACTAGTATCACTTGGGCGATGTGCCTCTGGGCCTGCCTGTGGGGAACTATTTTGATTATATTAATTGAGGTCAAAAGACTGGCCCACTGTGAGCAGTGGCACCATTCCCTCGCTGGAATCCTGGACTATGTAAATAGTGAGCTGAATCCATGCATGCATTGCTCTTTGTTTTTGATTGTGGGTAAAATATGACCAGCTGCTTCAAGTGCCTGCTTCCTTGACTTCCCTGCTATATCCTTGAGCTGTGAGCCAGAATAAACCCTTTCTTCTGTAAGGCCCTTCTGTCAAAGTATTTAATCCCAGCAAAAGGGAAAGAAACTAAGTGAACTTCTATGCACATCCTGCTTTATACACTAAACAAGTTTCCCTAGAATGATAATAGTTGGGGATGAAACGGAAGTACCATCACTTTAGATGGGAAGTGTTTGTTCTTTGCCAAGTTACTTCTCTGTGATTCCATTTCATCAGCAGTGTATTTGTACTTCAAAGTCCCGTCACTCTACCCTAACACGAGAGAAC
>LZPO01076202.1:29990-41615 GCA_001675575.1 Neotoma lepida
AATGAGAGACCCTGTTTCAAAACAAACAAAAAAACAACAACAAACCAATGTGGAACAGGTTGTGGTTCACACAAATACATTGCATGTTACACCCCATGCACCTGTGTGCAGCACACATACAAAAGAATCTGAATAAACAAAGAAGTAGCGTTCAACCTAGGTCTCTGCTGACCCATCTGGGAACTTTTTTTTTTCCTCCTTGGAAGAAGAGGTAACAGAACCATTCCACAGCAGTTGGCCTGGGTGCTTTCTGACCATGATTTCCAACCCTGTCAATAGCTATGTACTTGACTTAGGTCCTTCTCTTGTCAAGTGTCACCTTCCCTGTGGGGTCAGTTTCCTCATGACCTATCTTGTTATGTCATATGACTGTTCAGCATCTCCTGATGCTTCTCCTTTGGCTGCAGAACAGATGCGGAGCTCCTCTGTCAGAAAGACTTTAGTGACTGTGTGCAGCCTGCCTCTCTGACCCTATCACCACTCCCTTCCACAGCCTTCCTTCCTTACTCCTTCCTCTTTCCAATTCCTACTTNTTTACAAATTCCTCAGGATTCAGCACAAATGAATAATCTGTTCNTGGATAAGTCCCCCAAAGTTCCTTATTCTTTTCTCTTAAGAGGCCACAGTTTAAAGCAGTCTACGGACTACTGATCTCCATAGGTGTCTACNAGGCCAGATNCTTTCTGGGCCTTTCTGATNGTTTTAAACAGNANTGGATGTTNAACCAANGGCCTCATACACACCAGGCAGGTGCTCTGTCACTGAGCTACTGCTTCAGTCCCACTTCTGATTCTTATATCCACCTGTATACTTCCTTGACATAGATGGATATTTAACTCATCTCTCGAAATTAAAACATACAAAACAAACACTCTTATTTTACCCCATCCTCTTTCCCTTCCCAGTAAATCTTCTTCCACCTACTATCATCCAGCCCTGTGGCATCCTTGCTCCTTAAAAAAATCTCCAAAAAACCCCAACAAACAAACAAGCCAACAAGCCAAAAAAAACTTATTTTATGTGTATTGGTATTTTGCCTCCATGAATGTCTGTGTACCATGAGCACGCAGTGCCCTTGGAGGCCAAAAAAGCATTGGATCCCTTGGAACTTGAGTTACAAATAGTTGTGAGCTAGCTGTCACGTGGGTGCTGAGAGTTGAACCTGGGTCCTTTGCGAGAGCAGCCAGTGCTCTTAATCACTGAGCCAACTCTCCAGCACCCTTCTTGCTCTTTTGAAATCAAGCCATCTATGCTTCTGACCTAGAACATCTGTTCTTGGAATTCCCTATAAAACATCTTTTTTCCACAGCCACTGGTCTGGTCCCCAGATCCTTCCAGTCACTACCCAACTGACCTCTCTNGGAGGTTTTCATTGGCTTTCCTATCTTAATTTGAAACCTATCAATCCTCTCCTACTACTTCCTGCTGTACATCTTTGCTTTTGAGGTGCTTTTCCTATAATATTTACCACCCACTAACATATTTTGTGTTATGCACTTTGTTCTGGCCCCTTTCCTGGCATGTGAGCTCAATTATGACAGAGACTAGGACATTTCTCTTCACTACTGAAACTCAGATCCTAAAGACCTTAGTGCCTGGCTCATGGAACATCTCTGGGAATATATATTGAAGTTGGTATTGATTTTCCCTTTAAAATCAAGTCTACAGAAGAAAGGAGAAATCAAGGAATTAGTATGGCCACCCTGGAAATGAGTACAGTCTGGTGTTTGTAAGTTCTGCTTGGATCTGGGTTCTAATTCACAGGTGTTAGACTCTGGCACCAGGCCTGTGAGGAGCTCTTGTTTATCTGCTCACACATGCTATGGGNAGATTCAGGTACTTCACTTGAGTGACTGTGCAGGACACATATCTAATGCTGCTGTGTAGTAATGTCCTCTGAGATAAGGATCTTCTGTCTGGAAGANATGCTCCTTAANGCTCAGGNTGTTCTAAAGGGAGATGAAACATTCCATCCTACAGGGAAGCTTGTAAAAATCAGGAAGTAAACAACTCAAAAGCTTCAGGAAGTCCCAGAAACTGACTAGATTCACTTGGCTTCTCCCTCCTAAAGCACATGTAAGCAGTAAGGACTGCTACAATACACCCTCCTGAAGAGCTGCCTGGAAAAGGCTTCCTTCAACTTGTTGAGCTGCCTTCAAGCTGTGCAGTGTGCTTCAGGTTTCTAGCATTGTGAGCTGTTGCCCATGCTGAGATGACATTTTGGTGATATGCTTGTCATTTTTGTTCCTCATCCAGGTTCCTGTGGGTAACCCCAATAAAACACATTGGTTCATCTAGTTGGACTTCAGTGGTACCCNTACTTTGGTGTGTCACTAATTAGCTATGTGAGGTGAGTAGTCATTTGTTCACACCTTCCCAGGAATAGGATCACATAATAAATGCACACACAGGAAGGTTGGCCCATCTCAAGTGCTCAGTCTATGTCAGTTGGACANTTACCAGACACAGCACCTGGGTCTGTCTCTTCATGTTCAGGCAAGTCCCTTTATGCTCACACTACCCTCTCAACCATTTTACACATAGTGAATTTTAATTGAGGACTCAGTTAAAAAATCAGAACTAGAATCCAGGTGAGANCTCTGGCTCTACAGAGTACATCTCAGACAATAAAAGAAGCCTNCAATAAAATTGGCTGAGAATTTTCTAAAACACAGGGAAGAGTAATGCTAAATGACATTATTGCTGATATAAAAAACTATTTAAAATTCATTTAAACTTTTAGATCAAATTACAACTAAAATAAGCAGGTAAATGAAGACATCCTCAATATCCAAATAATTATTAGAGTTTCCATTTANTATTCTTACTCACNGATTTTACTCTGAGGCCATTTCATNGTTACATTAAACATTATGAACTATTGACTATATCTTTACATGTCACAATNACTGGAAATTTCTAAAAGATTCAGCAGATGAGGTTTAGGTGGAGGTAGGTGATGCTAGGTATAATTAAAATAGAATATTTTTGATTATTTTCCNGGTAGCTCAGGGCCATTGTTTCTGAATATATCCTGATAGAGCTTCCACAGTGGTACCACGTGTTGTTAGCCTAACATTTAGTATTTAACCTACACAGTTCTAGTCCTTTTATTTTCACATCTGTTACTAATTAATGAATGTGGCCAAAGTCAGGATGGTTGTGATAGATCCATCATGATGGCCATGTGTCTGCTGTTCCTCCCAAGCAGGGAGTCTCCCCCCTTTCCTCTTGAGTGGGGCTGATCTTGTGCTTGGGCTTGACCAATAGAATGCCAAGACCCCAACATCTGTCCTGTAAGGGGAACTCTGAATCCTGAACTGGAAAATTTCATAGGAAACNCAGCTATCTGGCTGATCTTGCTATGTGTGTACCCAAAAAGGGACCCATTGGCTCTCTTGCAAACATAGAAGACAATGGTGAACCACCAGGCCTCAGCTAAACCCTCAGATGACTGTAGTCACTGTNTGATCACAACCACGACCAAGTAAAGACCTGTCCAGATAGAACCAGTCCACATTGGAAGCCTATGGATGGTTATTGCTTTAGGACACTAAATTTTGGTACATCTTGTGATATAGTGGTAAGTAACTGAAATCCTAGCTCTTCAGTTAATTATGTATTCAGTGAGAATATATTTTCAAGTATAAATTCCAGTATGGTATTTTCAATATAAGATATTTCCTTCTATAAATCTATCTGAAACTTCATGTATAGGGAAGAAAAAAAATGTATGCATAGCCTAGAGGTTAGGCAGAAATAGCATCATTCAGCCTGAAGCAGCGTGAGTTTTGATCACCCTGGAAGTGGCTGGAGAGAGAGGATGGTGATGGAGGAGGAGAAAGGATTGTGAGATGTGCAGGTGTAAGGACTNCTATAATGAATGGGCGGGGCTGCTTGTGGCTGGTGCTGAGAGTTTTAGGTGGATAAGCATACACGTGGGTGATGAGAAGATGGAATTAGGTTCCTTTTCTAAAGCAAAGTCTTATCGTAATAACTAGCCACTACACCTTTCATAAACGTTGCCCTTGTGAAGCTAAGTAGAATCTGTGACTATGACTACACATGAATACAAGACAGGTGTGCCTGTATAAGAACAACAAAGAGAATGGTGGCAGGGAGAGAAGAAAGGACAGAGAATAGCATGTACACAGANTGTGGTCACTTATTGCAGAAAAAAATTGCATTAGTTGACTGAATTCATGCACTATTCAACTAGTCTCAGTGATGAACTNCCTCTTCTTTATTTGTTCAAAGTTACATGACTCTCAAAGTACATAGGATGGGGTTCCAACACACTACTCCCAAACCTGACCGTGGCCTTCCAGAAGCAGGAAGACTACTCTGGTCTTCCACTTTTGTCCTCAAAGTAAGTCAGTAAACCTAGAAAAATNATTCTGGCATTTTCCTGAAGGAGATCATAAGACTGTCATGTGGGAAGTGCCCATGCTGGTGGTGGCAGAAAAGTATGCCTTTCTCTCTGAAGATGGAGAGAGCANAGATGAAGATAAGGGAAAGTCTCGCTATGTTCTTCCCAGCCCACCACAGTTAGAGCCTGCTCCCTGGCATTGAGTCATATTTTTCTTAACTGTCTTCACCAATCCTGGGCATGCCAGGAAGCATCAAGGTTCCTAGGCTACATAGCACTCACACCAAAAGCTAGGTGCAGAGTTGAGCAGTAAGCAATGGCCCAGCAGGCATAAAACCTTGGGTTCACTCTCTAGCACTATAAAAATAAAATAAAATGAATGCGTTAAAAAACCCCTATGCATTAAAAAACACTGAACAGTTGTATATGCTTTCTTATTATTAATGTCTCTTGTTATGGGGACCTTAGCTATGAATCTGGCTTTGGCAGAGGGAAATAATTCTTCTCCCTTNTAGGCCTCACAGAACACAAAGAGCTGAGAAGAAAAACACACGAACATATGAGGGTAAAAAAAAAAGTTATGGAATGATAAGATTAAGCCAGGGAATATTTTTTTAAAGAGAATAATAATTTATTNAACTAAATTTAACTTCCACCTTCACCTCTGAGATATTTATGAAAATGTCCTCAATNTCAAAGTCCTCAGTGGTCATGGTGCTGCAGAGAAAGCTAGAACATCCTGCCAAATGCCAAGCTCCTGGCTTTGGAAATTGGTAAACAAGAGGAAGGAAAAGAAAAAAAGAAATATTTTTTTCCCTCAAATAGTAGGTGAAGCACTGGATGGTTTTATTTTTGAGGTGATTTCCAGTTGTTGTGCTGAAAGACAATAGTTTTCTTAACTTTAGTTTTAACCTCTAAGAATTCTTGGACTGGAGAGCATCCTATGTGTTGTGTTATTCCAGCTCTGACAGGAAGTAGAAGGTGACATGACTAAAAGTGGCTTAGGAGATCCCCGAAGTCTTCTCTGTATGTGGGGGTGTCTGTCTTTTCCACAGTAGTTCCTCCCTTGAATTTGCCCCAACTCCTTTGTCCCTGGGCTTCAACACCAGCATACGTATTCTATTAATACCCAGAAAAGAAGTAGAAGGCTATTGAGCCCCGGGGATCGTCTGTTTCTGCTTCTGCAGTGGGTTATAGTTACATTCCACCACGGCTGGATTTTATGTGTGTGCTGGGAATCTGAACTCAGGTCCTCATGTTTGCACAGCAAGCATTTCACCCACTGAACCTTCTTCTCTCAGCTCTGTTTAAAGCAGTGTCTTTTGACATTCTTTTCTCTCTTCCCTTCAGGTGACTGGGCTGTGCCCTATTTCTCCAGCAGAATTTCTAAAGCTAGCAGAAAGAAAAAAAAATTCCCAACGAATGATTCTCAATGATCTGGACNTATATAAGACACCGAGGTCTTGAAAAATAATACAAACTTTGTCTTATAGTTGAGTTGGATGTTTCCTAGAGTGGGTGGGGAACCCAGTGTTCACCATTATCAATATCATTATGGTATCTGTGCACATAGGATGTGTGTTTCATGAAAATGAATAGGCTGTAGTGTGTCTCACAGAAGCTTTTACAACTATGCCCTGCTATGGCTGAGGATTGCTCCTGTTGGCTTGGGTTGCTTCTGTTTAGGAACAGAAAAGCATTTTGCTCCCCCTGCCCTTGGATCAAAAGGGCACTACAAGTACTTGAACTCCTATTAATAGCCCCTGCAAGCACAGCAGTAGCCTGTGTGTGCCTGTGTTCAAGTGCTTCTGAAATGACAGGGAGCTTTCAAACAGAACTGGGCTGTGCATTTTTCCAATGCCAACCTTGCTGGCGCAGCTCTGCCCTGTCAAATGCATAATATTGAAAAGCCCAACTGGGCACCTATTTGCTAGAATGTTCTTGGCCNTTCTCCACTCATCATGTCCCAAGATAGAATTTGCTCAGAGAAGCAGGACTATTCTTAGGTGCTTCCTGCAGTGAACATTAACCAAAAGATTGAAATCTCTGGAAACAGGTAAGGACTGATGTGTAAATTCCTTAGAAAACTTCAAAAAAGCTATTACCCACACAGTGCTTTGGAAGTGACCAAGGCTGCTACCCCAGAAACAAGCTTTCCATGGGAGCTGTCATTTCTAGGACTAGGCATGAATGGATGTTTCGCAGCCCTTTAAAAGCCACCCAACTTCCTGAATGCTTGCAATTTATACACTGATTTTCTCTCTGTGTGTGCATGTATGTGTATATTTTGTGCATGTGTATGTGTGTGGTTTCTGCTTGCTTGCATGCCTGTATGGAGGCCAGAAGCTGATTTTGGGTTCCTNCCTATATTCTCTACTTTATACTTTTGAGATGGCTTCTCTCATTCAACCTGGAGTTCCTTGATTTGGCCTGCTTAGCTGGCCAGCAGATCACAGGGACCCTCCTGTGGCCATCTCCTAAGTGCAGGGATCACAGGCATGTGTGCAATCCCTGGCTTTTCACTTAAGTGCTAGGGATCCAAACTTAGGTCCCAGAGCTTAGAAGTCAAGCACTTCCCCTACTGAGCCATGTCCCCAGTTCCTAGGCAAGGCTTTTCTAAGTGTTCAGAGCATACATCACAAAAGCCCCAAGGCATCAGAAAAAGCAGGAATCACTAATTATAGTCCCTGGTCCCAGAGCCCAAAAACTGCCCTGGCCAAGCTTTGTTCCTTTCTCATTTTATTCCTCCTAAACAACATCTATTCGGCAGATTTTTAAGTACACCAATCTGGTACCAGTTAGTGCATCTCTAGATTTCCGTTCACACACAATCCCAGACCTTCAAACCCTAGAGCTTCAACTGCATGCCAGTCACTGATACGGGCAGCATAAATTGAACTTGAGTTAAAAAATAGGAAATTAAGTTAGGTAGGTTGTCAAAGGGTAGATTTGGGAGACAGTGGGGGATTAAGATGATCAAAATACATTGTATGAGATTCTCCAAGAATTGATAATAATAAAAAAATTTCAGAATTAATTTTTTATGCCAACACTGGAATCATAGTTAATTGCAGGTGTATACTTTCTTCTTTAAGTCATTTATAGCAATCATCCTAACAGGAAGATTTTCCTAACTGATCTCAGATTTAAGGTCCATTATATACTCAGATTCTTTGTGGATAGTTCATTTTGTTAAAACAGATCATTGCAAAGTAGCTATAGTCATTCCTCACTGGACAGAGGGTGGGANCTTCCTCATTTATGTAATTGTGTCATTTGCTTTAGTTATGGACTAAAAGACTAAGACATCTTGCTCTAGAGAAAGACCAGTGCTCATGTCTAGAGGCTCACAGATGCCTGTAACTCCAGCTCCATGGGATCCAGTGCCCTCTTCCAATGTCTGGCTTCAACAGACACTGCACTCATGTGTATNTACAACAGGTACACACACATATTTATAAATAAAAGGAANTCTTAAAAAGAGAGAAAAAAACTATGGACTGAAAATTATGGTAATTCTAGTTACGATGATGTCCTTGGTGGTTAAAAAAATTTTAAGTTGGATTCATGCACATCATCCTAATTATATAAAGTTTATTTTTATGTAACAGTGAAGTGATTTGTGCAAGGAAAATATAGACAGTAAGTCACATATANTCTTCCTTGGTCCTGAGTTAGTAGTTTTAGGAGACAAATATTGGCTATGAAATCATAACANTAAACTATTTAAAAATTCTTCTGCAGTAGCAGTAATTCTGTACAAATATAAATGTGCTATTTGAGTGCATTCACACATTTTCAGCAAGACTGAACTTTCAGGCAAAACTAAATTAAGAGCAGAAAATTGAATCCCACAATTCCCCAATGGCAGATTTTAGGTGAATTCCAAGCTGAAGCCACTCTTACAAGCATTTTTTTTTTTTTGGTATAAGTTACTTTATTCCACATTAAAGAACTCAGAACATTAACACTCAGAACATTAACTTTGCATTAACTTTGCTAGTGCAAAGTTTGAAATGTGAATTCAATGTGCACCATTTCTTAGGTTTCCCATACATTATCAAGATCAACTGTTGGTCTTGGGAAAATTTCAACAAAGACCTCCCCTTTCCACCTCAAAAGGACTCTTTGCAGGACCTTCAATAAAAGATATGAAGCAAAAAAATCTATAGTTTTCTATATTCATTCTAAAGCCACTAGTTTTAGCATCTGATGAGAGATCTCAAAATTAATCTGGTAGTCCCACAGAGAAAACTACAACACACCCTTGTCTCTGTGTGTAATGCCCACAATTCTGATGTTATTTATTTAAGGGAAGTGTTACAGTGGAGTTGGACTTAGAAAAATGACACATCAAGGTTTTAATTATTGTTATTTAATTATAATATGGTTTACATTTATATAAATTTTTATATTTGTATTTAATATAATTATATATTTATGTGGTTATATTCATATTCACATATTATATTCATATATTGTATCATATGGTTGTTTCTCTTACTTTGTATAGAGCTGGGGATGAAAGCCAGGGCATTGTGCATGTCAGGCAGGCATTTTACCATTGAGCCACACCCTAGAACTTGTCTTTTTAACTGTAACATTTCTAAGCTGATGGTATTGACTATGGAAGCAGGGTCAAGTCTGGATTCTAACTTCTAGCTGAAGCAGGCACGTGGAGGCTCTTTTTGCTGAAAAGTATTCACTCCTTGTTTGTGCTCACAGGTCACAGAAGCAGGATGAAAGTCTGATATCTGCATTTCAATTCTGTGTCTGTCTGTCTTCTTTACTTTGGCTAAAGGTACAAAGTTAAACTATTGTCCCTCACCATTTCTTCTGAGTCACTCTGAATTCCAGGAACAGCAAAACCTTCCAGGACAGAACATTGTACTCTCAGATGAAGNCAACTGTCCATGACAGCAAAGCTGCACCCTAGAGCAGAAATGGCCCTATGTTGGAGCACATAGATTCTCTCAAGAGATGACAATGATTAGTATCCTGGGACCAACTTGTGGAACCTAACAGAGACAATGGTCAACCAGACCACACCTCGAACAAGCCTGCTTGCTTATGCACACTCTTGCCCTGCTCCTGCCCAATTCTTCCTCTTTATAAACCAAACCTTGTATCAGTACCCCAAAGATGGGCTTAGGGTCACTCGATCCCTTTATGTGCTCCTTTTCTCAATGTGATCACACTGAGTAATCCTCTCTGATTTTCACTGTTACTTGACTGTTTAATTGAGAAGGGTGATGGAGCCTAGCTCAAGCCTGCAACTTCTGTGAAGATAAAGGCTTTAACACATACAAAGGAAGTAGAAGAGAATAATCTATACTAGCTGTTATTATTTTTGTGTATATATTTGTGTATGTATGTATGTACATACATGTGTGTACAGGTGCATGTGTGTATGAAGACCAAAGGACAACATTGACTGTCATCTTCATGAACACCATCTACCTTCATTGAGACAGGGTTTCTCATCGGCCTGGAGTTCACCAATTACCTAGATTGACAGGTAAGTGAGACCCAGGGATCCTCCTGTCTCTGCCTCNTTAGTGCTGCTGGGATTAGAAACACTCACCATGACACCCAGCATTTTCGTGAGGGTTNTGGGTGATNGACCTTGGCTGCTCATGCTTGCAAGGCGAGTACTTTACCAACTGATCTATTTTCCTAGCTCCTTCCCTGCTACTGCTTAATGAACAGTTGTGTAAAATTAGTATTGCTTTAATTTCCTTGCCTGCTGGAGGAAGAGGGAGGAAGTGAAGTTGGAAATCAGGCTGGCATTTCTATAGAGGCTGCAGAAGAGCTTCTTGGTGATGAAGCCCATAACCAGGGAATACAGACACATATTCATGCATTCTTGCAAGTCTTTTTGTGTAGTTTTGGCTGCACAGTTATTTCAGCATAGCTGCTTTTGTGTTGTGTTTGTGATAGGGTGAACCAAATGATGATAATTTGTCAGCATTTTCTGGGGGGTATTTATATATTTTTTTTCCTTTTTTTTAAGAACAATGTTTTTATTTTTTGAATATAAAAACATTTGATGTACAACTGCAGGAGAAATAATATACAGGAATCTTACTTACACAACTTAAGTAAAACATAGCTCTCTGAANANATGANGATNGGTTTCTTCTGTATCCCAGAATCTAATCAATATTTATATGTATAATTCAGCTACTATTTGGCTTAAAAGGGCTTATTGGGAAATATTATCATTTTTACTATTTTCTACAGAGAAAATATTTTCCAGTTTCAAATAACTCTGGTATTTGTATATTTTTAAGGCCNAAAGCAAAAAAGTAGTCACTGAACCAAAACGCACGCATGCACACAGAGGGAGGGGTGTGGCTACCATCGTAGCTATTCCCAATACTGGGGCAGGAGTTTTACAAGTTAATTAAAGACCTGTCTCATCTACAGAATCAACTAAGGCAATCTCAGTAATTTAGTGAGACCNTGTAACAAACTAAAACCTAAGCAGAGAGCTAGGAGTGTGCCTCAGGTACAGTACTAGCTTAGCATTTGCAAGGCCTTGAGTTCAAATTTTTAGTACTAAAAAAAAAGTGACAGCAATTTATAATTCTAGATAAAACACTGTGTAATTTTAAAATTTATTATTTTTATTCCTCACTTTTATTTGATTCAAGTGTAGGGAATCCACATCTGGGGAAAAAAGTGTGGTGACTTTTCTATTGCTGTGATAACACACCATGACCAAGGCAACTTCTAGAAGGAAGGGTTTGTTTCAGGCTTATGGCTCCAGAGGGATCCATCCCCATCATGCAGGGAAGTATGACAGGAGGCATGCAAGACTACAGGAACAGCTGACACCTCACATCTCACACTGCAAGCAGGAAACACAGAGGGTGAACCTGAAATCACATGAGTTTTTTTGAAACCCAAAGTCCATCTCAGTGACATACTTCCTCCGGCAAGGCCACACTTTCTCAACCTCTCAGCAGCCACCAACTGGGGACAAGGCATGCCAANGCTGGGGTTGTGGGGACAGCTCACTCAAACCACCCTAGCAGCAGTCTGTTTTGATGAAAAGCATTAGAAATTATTTGATGATTTTAATACTGGCTACTGATTTAACAAAACATTTTTAATTATATGCATGTGTGTGTGTCTACATGCATAATCACACATACATCCAGTGCCTGTGGGGGCCATAAAGGGGTGTCAGAGACCACAGAGCTAGAGTTACAGGTGGTTGTGAGCCACCCAATGTGGGTGCTGTGAACCAG
>LZPO01076203.1:29139-40227 GCA_001675575.1 Neotoma lepida
GAGATTTCTTAGGGGATTCATAAATATCTCCATTAGCAGATGGTAAAGCGAACTTGATTGCATGTAGTGCCAGCCTTAAATGGCACCAGGTCTTGGATGAGAGTGGTGTCTGAGTCAAAATTCCAGTTGCAGATCTGCAATGCACTTGCTGCCTAAGCTTTACTATGTCTGTAAAACAGGTGTCTTGGCTATAAAGTATGTAGGTCCTCTCTGCTCTAAAACTCGATTCTGTTTTGTTGGCGTTCATACCAGACACCACTACAGCATAGCTTTCACCCAAATTAGATGTGGCACTCCCTGTGTGCTTCACCAATGATAAACGATGAGTTTATTGCTTATTCTTTGTGTTTTACTTGTAAAAAAAAAAATCAATGGGGAGCTTTGAGAAATCGGTTTTAAATAACACATGTTTCAGTAGAGATGGATGGTTACGGTGTAGAAGCATTCTAAGTTGGGAAGTGAGAAAGCCCATGAGACTCACTGGATCCTTNGCTTGGGGATCAGGCCAGCTATCACCAATCCAGTCAGGCAAGAATGAGTATGGATAGCCACTTGATGGCGCTGTTGCTGAATTCAGAGCAAAAGTGCGACTTAAAAATGGTGGCTTTTCCTTATAAGTCTATAGGCACAGTCCCACATAATGTTAGTGGACTTCAGCAGCTGCACTTCATTAATGACCATAGTGCCAAGCTCATGTTTGATTTTTTTTTTTTGTACTTTATCATAGCTCTGTGCTTGTTAATGTTTGTAACTCACTGAGCCAAATGAATTTCTTGGGTACATGGATCTTCGATGGTTATGAAAATTCTTTCTTAGAGGTGCCAATGAGAGCCGCTGGGGACCCNGGGACCCAGGTCTTAGAGCTGCAGTAGAGGAGAAATAGATACTTGTAGACAATACTGTAAACAGTTTGGCAGCCTAGGGTCCAGGATTCTGTGAGCTAATCTCTCAGTTAAAATGTATTTGTTATATTTCTGTTATTACTAATTTAAATGACAGAAATGAAAACAGTGCTCACTTATACACTGAGTATGATTTTAGAGAAAAAATATACTTCCATAAAATGGGTCANTCTGTACTCTGCATAGCCTGCCCCTAGTTGGACAAAGACCACCCTTTACTTACGTCCATATTCTGTGAGTTCCTCTACGACACAACTCCTGTAATGCTTTGACAACTACTTTGGCTATAAGAGCAAACAAACTTCTCTTTCTAAGGCACATAGCTGGACTACATTCCCTAGATCTGTTGGGTTTAGTTGGGGCCGTTTGACCAAGTTCTGTGCATTGAATAGGAATATAAGTTATCCAACCCACATTCAGCCTGACCCAGTATGGAATTCCTGTGCTTGACTCTCATTTATTCTCTCTCTTTGTTTTCAGCAGATGCTGAAGTCTACGTAGAAGTAGTGGCACTTGATGTTTTTAAGCTGCAGATGTAGTTTAAGTGATGCACATGTTTAGCATGTGGGAGACCCTGGATTCCATCTCAGCACTGAATTTTAAAAAAGGTGCCACAATTCTGCATTTTGATTGGTTGTAGAGGTCATCATCTGTTGAAAAGAGAAGATTTTTATTATTATTATTATGAAGGGTAAAAACTATACTTATCTGTTGGTCCAAGGACAAATGTTTCTAGATTGTTGCTAGACATTATGCTATTTTAGTAAATTAGTAGACTCTCATCCAATAACCGTAATTTCACTAGCACTGAATAGTTAGCTAGGTTTCCAGTACCAGGCATGTTTTCCCTCTGGTTGAGCATGACTTAAATCCAATTAGAGAGCTGTTGGTTGCCGTCAATGTTTGTGTGCCACTACTTCACTTGTAAGGTTATTGTGCCATGGTGGTCATTGACATGGTTCATAGGTGTCAGCTTTTAGTAACATCAGAAACTATACTTGTAAAGTCACACCAACTTGACCATCCAAACATGAGATAGACAAGCATGACACTAATGAACACGATGGACTGAATGAGGAAAAGTCCACACGGCCTCAACTTGTTGAAAGCAGGGAGGCTCTTGTGCTCACACATCACCAGGGAAACCAGGAATGTTTTGAAGGGAAGGAAGGATGTATAACCTGTTTTTCCATCCAAGAAGNTGGAAATTNGAGGTGATTAATAGTGATCTGTGTTACCTTTGGGCCAGGCCATATCATGCTCTCACAACCTGGAACGGAGGTCGCTAATGGACCAGATGAACTCTATCCTATCTGTGTTACTAAGACCAGGCCAGATCCTTCNNTAGGCCCTTAAGCTAATACAGGTAGCCTATCTCTAGANCCCATCTTCTTGGAAGAATTGACATGTACTTTGAGTTGATTTGATGCAATTGTGCNTCTTTGTACACCAGAGATTGTGTTATACTAGGAAACTTTCTTACAAATTGTGCTGTGTTTAAACCTGTTGGCAATAAACTGCCTGGCATCAGACTCCCCCACCCCCCCCAAAAAGAACAAACAACCTATGAAATCAATTATTGCTATCCCATTGAAGCCATCTATATTTTTGCTCAGAGGAGAATAGATATAAAAACAGGCCTATCTTCCAAAATACCAGGGATTCTTTATCATTGCAAGGCTTAGGGACTGGGAAAGCAAATATAGTTCAGGCTCATCCTTCCAGTGTGTTCTTCGTGTACTCAGGAGCCTGAGGCTTGTGAGGGTACTCGGTGCCATCTCTTAGCTTAGCCAATAATGATGCATTTAAAGAATCAGATGAGCTCAATTGTAACCCATTGAATAGAAAATGGAATTTATAGGAAAGAAAACATACTAGATATAATTTGCTTTATACTTCCATACAGGAGTCCTCTTACCCACACATACATACAAATGTGTAAACTTTGTTGGTGTTTTTTCTATAGATTTATACAAAAGCTGTACTCTTGCAAGGAAAAGGATTCCATTAGAACTCAGAATAAAATTCNCGCTGTCAATTTTTAATAATAGACACAACAGAAGGGAGCAAATGATTTGTTAATTACTAATGGGAGTCAAATGGCTCATTATTGCCTTCNATGAAAAACTTAAAACACCCCCCAAAGAAAAGCTCAATACAGNAGCCATTATTAGTTGCTTAAGGAGANCATTGTAAATGCTCACTACATCTATCAAACAACTATCAGAAACCTCATTGTTTGTATTAGGCTGAAGAAATAGAGAGGCCAAGAAGCTTAATTTTATTCTAAAGCAGGACCAGGGCTATCATGTTTGGACACCTGGGGTCCAGAATGATAATATCAACACTGGGGAAGGCTCATGACTCACTTCCTATGTTTCTGAATATTAATTTTCAAGGTGTTCTTACTAGAGCAGAACCTGGAATTGAAGATGGAATGTGGATAGTTTATAAGCTGTACACAGCATCCGAGGACCCAGCTGTCACATGAAAATTCTGGCTGGGTGGTATTAAGGGTCAGATTCTTCAAGACTATCAGACTTGGAAGCACTCCAACTTCCCGAAGAGAAAATTAAGACCCAGATAAGAGTAATGGGTTCATCGAAGAGTCTGATGGAGGAAGAGAACAGAGATGAAATCGTATTAATTTTCCTTAATCACAGCCTTCAGGCACACTCAGCAGCACCTTCCCTTTCTATTTCTCCATGACATCTCAGGTTTATCCCATCACTTCCCAGTCACTTTCAGTTATTAACAATGCCAGTCCTGTCTAGGCCAATTTGGATCTTCAGTCTTCTTGCAGCTTAATGGCTGATCAGCTCTCTACCTCCAAGCCTGGGCTAGACATGGCTCTGGAGACTTAGGAAGAAGAGAGATATATGTGCCCTNCCCTGCCTCTTCCTCTCCACCCCCATCCACTGTTTCTCATGCTTCTTTGGATTCTCTTTATCCTGGAGAAATCAGGAAGAGTTGGACATGTTTTTCAATTCAGCATAGAATTGTAGTCCTGGGTGGGTGTGCCGTTCATCTGTCTCTCTGGCAGGGATCCAAATGCTGGGTCCTTCTGGGTAAATTTGTGAGTTCACTGGGACATTTAGNGAGTGTCTTAGTTAGGGTTACTATTGCTGAGACGAAACACCATAAACAAAAGTAACTTGGAGAGAAAGGGTTTAATTGGCTTACATGCCCTGAATCACAGTCCACTGAGGGAAGCCAAGGCAGGAACCAAACCAGATAGGTACCTGGAGGCAGGAGCTGATGTAGAGACCATGGCTGGGGGGGGGTGTTGCTTATTGACTTACTCTCCATGGCTTGCTCAGCCTATTTTCCTATAGAACCCAGAACCACTATCCTAGGGGTGTCCCCTCCAATAATAGGCTGGGCCCTTCCACATCAATCACTAATTAAGAAAATTTCCTAGGGGGCCCAGCGCAGAAGGTGGCCGGAGGACACAGACCTGGCTCAGGAAGGTGCCACTAGAGGTGGGAGAGAAAGAGAATCAGAGCAGTTTGTGCACTATNAAGAGAGGCATGATGGTGTGAGAGTCCTGAGCTGCCACCCGAGGCCATGGTGACATCTAGGTCTGGTTCCATGGCCCTCCTGCAGCAGGGGTCTGTGTTGATGTCAGTGACCCATGTTACCACCAAAGTCCATGTGGATGTCTGTGATCTGGACTGCCATATGAGGAGGTNTTGATGACTGATNGCAGTGCTAAGCTGGTCCTGTCTCTCACTGGCCACAGCATGGTGGTGCCTGTGGTGATGTTAGTGCAGGAAAGCTGGTCCTGCCTCTTGCCTGGGCAGTGCGGGAGAGCTGGCCACTGTGACTGGAGGGCTGACTAAATTCTGCTTCTACCTAGGCAGGCCTTTGAGTTGGCCCTCCTCAACGTCTACCCCACCTATGACCTGCTGGAGTGTGCAAAGGGGCTGGTCCTGCAGAACCAAAGTTGCAGGATCTCCATGACTCAGCTACGGCAGGATATCAGAGAGGAATCTCGGTGAGAGTCCAGTATTAATGGTGTAACAGAAGCCACAGGCCTTGAACCAGACCAGTGACCCATGCAGTGAACACTTGCAAGTAAAGTCATCTGGTCAAAGGATATACTTTGTGACACACTGCAGCTTCCAGGTGGAGATTTTTTTTTAAATTAATTATTTTTTTAAAAAAAAATTTAATTTTTTAAAATTTTTCTTTGGGGGAGGTTACAAGTGTGAAGGGCAGATATGGAAGGACTGGGAAATGAGTGGGATTGGAGTGCATGATATGAAATTCACAAAGAATTAATAAAAATTATAAAAAAAGGAAAATGCCTTACAGGTTTGTCTGATCAAACTTTATGGAATATTTTTTTTTTCAGTGAGGTTCCCTCCTCTCAGACAACTCTAGCTTGTGTCAAGTTGACATAAAACCAGCCTGGGTAGGGAGATTCTATGAGGCCCAGCAGTGGCTCGTTGTTTGTCATTCACTGTCAGCACAGTTAGCTTGTAGGGCTGACATCTGAGTGGGATCTAGTGACCAGTGCTTTGGGTGGCGAACTAATACTATTGCTCAAGTTCAAAGTTACCTAATGTGTCCACCTTGCCCATGCGACATTCTCCGTTGTGGTTTGGCTAAACCTGAGGCTTTTCTTGATCCTTCCAAATAAACGGGGCTTATTAATCAGTCTGTAGCTACATGGGTGATTGTACCAGGAAACCCNTATTGTACTTGCTTTTGAAAGTACAGTCATCTTTCTGGCTCCAGCCTTTCCCACAAGTCCTGTCACTCAAGACTCTTGGGACTTTTTTCTCCCACCTCCTGACGGTGTTACTAAGCAGACTTGAGTAATCCAACACATCCAAGGAATGCCATCATAGGACCCAGAAGGAACACAGCAAGTGAAAGGAAACTGAAGTGTGCCCAGTTAAAATGAGTTACAACTTCTTAGTGATATGACTATTGCCTTGATCTAACTTGGTGCTCAGTCTTGCCAGTCCATCTGTTTCAGAGGTCAGATTTCTCTGTACTGTGCAATGATTTATTACTCTTGGTAATGAATGCATTGCAGCAAGGCACAAAATGTAATGTACTGTGTTGGCAAACAGCATGACTATGACTGTCCCACTTAAGGTTTTCTAATATTCAACGCAATGGTCTCTGACCATGCGAGAAGCTTTAATTTCAGTTTACAGGATACATTAGATGCTTCCTGAATTGTCCCAAGTAGCACATTTTCTCATATATATAAAAAGTCATTTGCTAAGTGCATAAAACTCAGAAGTATCTCCAAGTTTCCAGGCCAAGAGAAAACATGCAGTTTCCTATTTTTCCTTATGAATCCTTAGGAAGAATGTGTAAACACACAAGATGATATGTTTACATCCAACATTATCAAATATTATGAATGAATAGTTGTGAAGCATCTTTCCAGAAAATGTAGAATTTATGATAAGGATTTATACAAAATTCTATTGTATTTTTTCCAATTTGGGTTTTTAATTTTAAATTGACCTTTTAACTTAACCTTAAATGATTTTCTTTGAAGTCTAAATTGAAACAAAAATCCATGAGAATTGGCTACAGCAATGTTTAAAGTAGGCAATGCCAATTATTGACAGAGGCTACATAATTAACCTCTGGTAGCCTCAGCTTTCTCATCTATAAAATGCAGATCATATCACCACCTCATAGAATACTCTGGAAGTTATTCAGGAAGCCACGAGAGATGCCTAGGACAGAGAAAACACTCAGAGTTTCATCCATCCATCCCACACATCGGGAATAGACCTTGCTGCCATGCTGACTCCTCGCTTGCCCAGNATCTGTGTTCTTTGCACTTTCTACCACCACAGAGCTAGACTCCATGGCTCTCCTTCTAGTCCACTGCAGTCATGTGACTGACATAGGCAAATGGGACATTCATGGAGGCTGGAAGAAGCACATCTCTTTCCTTTTTCTCTCTAGAGCCTCTCTCGCTTTCCTCCATGAGAACTGCTGGAGGGTGACACAAGGAGCCAGGCTACACTGACATCCCACCAGAAGCCCACCATCCCCACAGTTCCCGGTGTGTCAACAAATAACATTATGGCCGTGAATAAGTTTTGGTTTGAGTTATTTGGCTTTTGATGAACACATGTCTTATCTTTCTAGCTTGAGTCATACCTTTGTTTCCTTCTTAAGGTCCTCAACAAATGCTTCCTAACAAATCNTAATGTACTTTTCCATTAATAGAATGAACTAGAAACTTTTATCACATATTCATTGTCAATTTTAGTTTTCAAATGTATTCTTTGAAAATTTCATGCNCATACACTATTAAGTTGGCTTTAATGTCAACNTGCTACAGATTAGAATCACTTGAGTAGGTACCACATCTTAAGGACCATCCTGATTGCCTTGATTAGTAAAGGAAGATCTATTCCCATTATGAGCAGCACCTTCAAGAAGGAGTCCAGAGAAAAGGCCATGGCAGAAGGAAGATCATCCTCTACTGCTGACCTCTTTGCTCATAAGAGAATGAGCCTTTCCAGGCTTTCATTGGGAACTGAGGACCAGGGCTCTCCAAGAACCTCCTACTCCCCCCNTTTATTCTTCTCTCACACANTACATCCTGACTGCAGGTTCCCCTCCCTCCGTTTTTCCCAGTCCCTTCCCTATACCTCCCCTCTCCCCTAGATCCACTTTTCCTCTGCTTCTCTTAAAAAACCAAACCAAACCAAACCAAACCAAACCAAACCAAACCAAAACAAAACAAAACAAAACAAAACAAAACAGGTCTCCAAGGAATATCCACCAAACATGGCCTAACAAGTTACAGTAAGACTAGGCACAAACCCTCATATCAAGGTTGGGAGAGGCAACCAAGTAGGTGGAAAAGGGTCCCAAGCATAGGCAAAAGGATCAGAGACAGCCCCAAATCCCACTGTTGGGAGGCCCTCAAGAATGGCAAGCTAAGCCGGGCGGTGGTGGCGCACGCCTTTAATCCCAGCACTCGGGAGGCAGAGGCAGGCGGATCTCTGTGAGTTCGAGTGAGTTCCAGGAAAGGCGCAAAGCCTGTCTCTTATACACATCTAGATGTGTATAAGAGACAGAACCAAAACAGGTCTCCAAGGAATATCCACCAAACATGGCCTAACAAGTTACAGTAAGACTAGGCACAAACCCTCATATCAAGGTTGGGAGAGGCAACCAAGTAGGTGGAAAAGGGTCCCAAGCATAGGCAAAAGGATCAGAGACAGCCCCAAATCCCACTGTTGGGAGGCCCTCAAGAATGGATCTATCTTATACACATCTAGATGTGTATAAGAGACAGCATCTGCTCCCATCAGTTACTGGATGATGCTTCTCTGATGACAATTGGGCTAGGCATGGATTGAAGAGTATAGCAGAATACCATTAAGAATAATTTCATTGACTTTTTTTTATTTTTGCCAATCCTGTGTGGTTCTATTCTGGGTCTCTGGGCTGTCCAATGATCATTCTGTATTGTGTTATTTAGTATCCATGAGCTTCTGTATTTTTGGTAGTTTCTATTTCTGTTGATATTTAGCATTAATCCATTGTGTTCACATAGAACGCAGTTTGCTATTTTAGTTTTTCTATATTTGTTGAGAGTTGCTTTGTGTTCTAATATGTGGTCAATTTGGGGTAAAGTTCCAGGAGCTATTGAGAAGAATGTGCATTCTTCAGTATTTGGCTGGAATATTCTATAGATGTCTGTTTATGGTATCATTTAACTCCAGTGGTTTTTGTTTAGTTCCTGTTGTGATAACCTATCTGTTGGTGAGACTGGGGCATTGAAATCACCTACTAAAACTATATTAGGATTAATATGTTGTTTTAGAACTAGTGATATTTCTTTTATGAATAAAGTATCTCTAGGGTGACGATGCTCCTACTAAAGGGAATTTAGCTGTCTGAACAGATCTGCAGGTGTTTGATTTTAAGCACAATGCAGAACTGACGGCTAGTTGTTTTCCTTTCATACTGTCTTTGACTGTTCCCATTAGTGTCTTTTGTGTCTTGCATGAATATTTACTCTATTTTTTCACCTTTCAATTTCTTAAGTCTTGAATTTCTCCTCTATGNACCAAGTGCTAGTACCTCNCTCTCATTACTTATAGTGTAAATAAATATATTTAATGTTTATCAAGTACTTCCTGTGTGCTAGATAATATGCTTGACAAATAGTAGCTCACTATGATCTAGATGCTATTGTTAACCCATTTTTTGTCATAAAAAATGAAGAAAATAATTGTGTTATGTAAGTTTTATAGAGTTGCTATATATTTTGATTCATGTTTTGAAAAATAGCTCACCAACAACTCAGATTTGATAACTCAGATTTGATTCTGTTTCTCATTCAGACTCTTTACCAACAAAAGAACATCAGCTCTATGAGAGACATTCTGTGAAGGGTCAAATCAAGTCACTAACTAGGCATGTTTGTACTGTGGGAAGAGCCACAAGCACAGCAGTACACAAAAGAGAAGGAAAAGACTACCAGAAAGGAGGGTTTACTTAACTCACTATTTCTCAAACTAATATGTGCAGAGTAAAGTCCTTTGTGCCTCCTACAACAAAATGAATCTTCTGCATTCTATATGCTTGGCAAATGCACTTATTGTAGATGAAATTGATTTTAAAGCAAACATGAAATGTGTAATGGTTAATGGTGCTTGCCAGTTTGTCAGGATCTGGGATTGCCTAGGAGACATACCTCTGGGCATGTCTGTTAGGGAGTTTCAAGACTGGATTAATTGAGGTCACAAGACCTATAGGGAGTGAGTGCAGTTCTGAATGAAGGTGTATTGTTTGACACGAGCTGCCCATATCAAGGACCAACACCTTATCTGTGGGAAATTGACAATGTCATTCTTGCAGGCAGGCTTGGAAAGGTAAAGTCTTACTTTGGTCCAAGTACAAGTGTTAGTGAATGATTGACTGACGTGTATGCAAAAAGTAGTGACGGCAGCTTTCTTCTTCCAAATGTTTGCAACTTGAGACTGTTTGCCTACAGATGCCCCCTGCNGAGACCAGCTAATGACCCTTGCTTTGCTGTACACAGTAAACATGCTGAGGTTTCAGGTTGTGGTAGCTCTGTCACTCCGTCAAAGCGCACATAGCCTACCTGACCTCAGCTTTCCTGTACGTGGGTCTGTGGGTCTATTTTTTGTTCTTTTACTACCCCGCTCAGGTATCTTGACCTACAACATGAGTCACGGTGAAGACCTACCTTAAATGTTTGCAGTACCATTCTACTCTGTAGGNTAAATAAAGAATAGAAAAGCTAAGCACTTATCGCTCCCTAACTGTGGATATAGTATGACCATTCCAGTTGCCTCATGCCNTGTTACATGCTTCCTAAACATGACTGACTATACCTGTTCCTTTCCTTCCTTAACTGGTTTTTGTCAAGCGTTTTGAAATAGCAACATGAAAAGCAAGCAATACCACATGCATTAAAAATGTTTTCTTCCACTTAAAAGATGTCTCCTTGGAAAGCTCCTCATTCNCTTCAGTGATGTTCTAAATCTTCAGATATTTTCCTTGAGTTTTCTTCTGAGAGTCTCTCCAGGGTCAAAACTAGGGAGGGAAATCAGTCTTGTAACTTTATAATCACACCTTGTTTCTGACTCAAAGGAGTGATTGTGAACCTGGCCACCATTTCATTCACTGGAATTGGTACTGAATACCCTAGTCTTGTTGTAGATGAAATAACCAAAGCATAGAGAAGGCTCTAGCTTCCTGGTTGAATGATGGTGATGTGACANCATCATTTAATGTCAATGATGTGACATGTAAGTCAAAGGCATTGGGCAGATCGATGCCTTTGTGCTGCTGTCTCACAGCCCTTAGACTTGCTCTTTCCTTGAATCTCTTTGACAGCATCTCTGTGGGTCTCCTTTTTCCTTGTGGCTTGTTGGTCACCAGTCCATGAGGACAAGGAGCAGAAGTGATGACAGAGAGCTTTGTATGGCCTGTGAGCATGAAGGAGATAGNCCTCTGGGAGAAAACTTCAATGAATGAGCTCAGCTTTATTCTAGAGTACAGGGAATGTACAGGATTGGGAANTGTAGCTGGGGAATCACCTAATTTACATTAAACANCATTCTCCTATCATAAGGCTCCTAGTACAAGTCTTAGTTATCATCTGTGAAGCATGGTCCTATTGTAAAGCTCCTAGCACAATGTCTAATTACCATAT
>LZPO01076203.1:47433-60580 GCA_001675575.1 Neotoma lepida
ACCACTGCCTGACTTAATCACCATCTTTTACAAATAAAAGCTCCTCAAATGAGAGATGCATTATCTATGGGTATAACAATAAGTTATTAGGATTTCGTTTAGTAATATGTCCATTTAGTTACATAATGCTATCAGGTCCTCACCTAGGGATCATGACTTGTCTGGCCATAGGTTCTTAGCTCCTACTAGACCTAGCTCCTACCAGAGGATAACTAATNAAGAGCCCAATGCCAGGCAGGAATCAGTTACATCTTTTGGAGTTGTTGGCTAGTCAGGTACCATGGACCCCAAAACATCACAAGCTGGGTTACCCTTCAGACCTTGAGGGTAAGATCCNATTTCTGAAGCCAGCTTTTTTATTGGTGTATATTCATTATAAATGATGAGTTTCCTAAAGACATTTTCCTATAAGTATATCAAGTACTTTGACTNTATTTGCTTGCTATACCCCCCTCTCCCTCCAGCAAATTCTTTTCACTGAATGATAGTTTGTTTTATTTTCACATCATGTATATACACATATCACATATTATGATTTTGTATGTATCTATATAAAATCGAGGGTTCACAAATGACAGAAATCATTTCATATTTATCTTTGTGAGTCTGACTTGTTTCACCTAATATTATGATTTCCAGTAGAATTCACCTTCTTGAAGATGACATAATTTTATTTTTTATGGCTGAATAAGATTCCATAAATGGTAGTTATTTAATATTTTTTGTTTAGAAGCTTTTATGTTGCTCATATCAAATCAAGTACAACTAATGCATATGTAGCTTAATAACTCATGACAGGTCTTTTGCTTGCATAGTAAGGGAATACCTATTTCATGGCATATTCATATTTAATGAGAAAATACAGACACATAAATATGCAGATATACACATAAACCTTGCTTTATTGACCAAGATTTCTATTGTCTCTCTTATTTTATATTTTTTAGTTAAGTCATTTGCTACATAGAAGTTAAACTATTATTGTAATACTTTAAAGTACTTAATAAATATAATTAAAGTCCTTTCCTTTCAAAGATTATTTATGAAATACAACTGCTGAGAATTCAACCTTAGTTGTCAAGAAGTTCAGATTTATAGTTCTTGCTTCCTACCATCCTAACTTTTTCTGAATTTATGCTTTCCTGTGGCGATAACTCACAACTACCTGCGGAGACTATATGGTATCTCTCTCTGCAAAACACANATATTTCTAAAACTCCCTATGGAATGGACAAAGTATTTGACTTTCTGATGTTATTGGGATCATGGTCCATTGCTACATTTCTTAACTCATTTGCACTTTGCTGCTCACCAATAACTTTACATTAATATAAGTTTTAGTGTAGCATCTTTTGAGGCCATTTTTATTATTTGCAAAACACAAGTAGTGCTATAAATATTGTCATGTTTGGAGGACAATAACTTAGTGAGATTCAGTGTTCTCCATAAACAAATTTTACTTGCAAACTGCATTGGCCACAACTTCAGTCCTCATGTTTGTCTTCATTTTTCTTCATAAATAAGAAGCTTTCTTGGGATTCTGTAATATTTATATATGTGTATTAAACTCTAATTTAAAGAGCCTAACTATTATAAATTTTAGAGTTTTATTTGCAGAGCTTCATATTTTGTTACTAGATTGTTCATATTTGAAACTGAGTGGTGTATGAGACAAAATATAAATGTTGCCAGCCAACTAAAATTATGACATAGTCTCCATTTTTGTTCAAGGTCCCACCTGTGGACAAAGGAGCATTGGGTTTAAGTTTCAACGTTACTCTCTGAGAAGGAACAAAACATTTAAACCATACCATTTTTTCCCTCTAGAAATCAATTTATAGGAAGGTCATGGACNTTCTTGGTTAAAGAATGGGCAAAAATAGATTTGGGGACCTAGAGAGCTCAGCCTAAATTGAGTANTTTAGTTTTTATAAGTTAATTGATTACAGAACCCCTTAGAAATCTGAGAGCCTATGCATGATTATTCAGTTAAATGTAACAGAAAACAGCAATTTTTTTTAGTTTGCCAAGCAGAAAACAAACAAACAAACAAATGAAAAAATAAAACCAGGTAGATCACAATAGAATGAATTCAAGCCAGATGGACTTCTTATTTTTCCTGAGATATTTATCAGATGATTAAAGTCAAGAACACTTTCACTCAAAATAGAGAAGTAATACTAATGATAATTTTTAGGGACACATAGCTTTCTGATATTTCTGATGAATCCAGATCACTTTATGGGGGATTCATGTAGACTGAAGACATGAAGACTGACAGCATATTTCCAAGGAAGATTTTGTTGCTATTCCTTCCTTAAACTAGGCNAGGTCAATTTATCAAGAGCAATTCTACATGCAAAACTAGTGTGTACCAATTAATTAGTTATAATGTAGTTTAATTCAATTGTGAGATTGTTAATTTGGATGTGTGAGGAAGTTTCATGTCTTTTATCATGACTAATAACCCTGTCTCTTATACACATCTAGATGTGTATAAGAGACAGAGTGTGTACCAATTAATTAGTTATAATGTAGTTTAATTCAATTGTGAGATTGTTAATTTGGATGTGTGAGGAAGTTTCATGTCTTTTTCTTATACACATCTAGATGTGTATAAGAGCCAGGTTTATGACTTCTCAAATGACCTATCATTTGAGAATAATAAATTTTCTGGACACTGGTCAAAGAACTTCTTTATGTTGTTGAATGGCTAGCTAGAGGCCCAATACATCTTTCTCGGTGAGACTCACCTTGGTAAAGTGAAAAATGTCATTGTGCGTCAGCCTCAAGTTTTATCCANCTCAGAATTCTTGCTCTGGCCATGGGCATAAGGAAATTGATTTAGAGAGAACATGGGAAGATTTCTCCAGAGTTTATCAAATAATGTTGTGTTTGAGTCAAAATAATTAGCTTTAGTTTTATATGAACAAAACTTCAGGAACCAATCAAGATATTAACTGTACCAACAACAGAGCTAATAATGAGATATTTCATTTTTCAGTTTTTATTTAAAAAAAAAGAATGCTAGAAACCAAAATAAATCCCTGGCTCAGTTTTCTTCATGTTGGCTTTAGCTNTTTGTCCTCAAGTTTTCACATTCTGGTCACCATTACCTAAGAAAATTAGTTTTGTAGATCAATGTCTTTGCCTTCTCCCTTCTCTTCTTTTTCTCACTTGAGTGTATCTCATGCTTTCCTGTGGTCCTGGCAACTTCAGAGGTTCTNAGGAAATATTAAAAGAAGACTAAAAAGGTGAAGATATTAATTTTTGTTTTTACCAGGTCAACAGTTGNTGAAATCATAATAGGTTATTATCTAGAATTAGACGNTAACATCTGTTAGTCCTGCCGGATACTATCTGTAAAACTTGTNTCATCCTTGGAATGTTGGNAGGCTTATTTAACAATATACTCCACAGGGTCTCCACAGGTCTGCACTAGGTCCTTTGCATAGATACTATCACTTTCGGTTTAGTAGTTTTATGGGACTCCTAAACATGTAAACAAGCTGGTCTCTGATTCTTGTGCTTCCTCTTGGGGCTCTTTTATTTTTCTGTTTACTTGTTCAGCTTTGATGTGATGGTTTTTGTTTTATGCCACAAATGACACAGGTCATTTGGAATTGTGGTTCAGACATAGGTCTGGCTGCCTCTGNAGTTTATATATCTTCTACNTCAATATTGGACAAGGAGAAAGCACAGGAACATATTTTTTTCCTTTTATTCCACATGAGTTCTTTTCTCATACAATGTAATCTGAATAGAGTTTCCCCTCCCTCTACTTCTCCCAGTTTCTCCCCACCTCCTCTCTCATCTTGATCCACTTCCTTTGTCTCTCATTAGAAAATAACAGACTCCGAAGAGGTAACAANAAAACACAACAAAATAAAATACAATAGGATAAAACAAAAACCATCACATCAAAGCTGAACAAGTAAACAGAAAAATAAAAGAGCCCCAAGAGGAAGCACAAGAATCAGAGACCAGCTTGTTTACACATTTAGGAGTCCCATAAAACTACTAAACTGAAAGTGATAGTATCTATGCAAAGGACCTAGTGCAGACCTGTGGAGACCCTGTGCTTGCTACTTCAGTCTTTATGAGTTCATATAGCTTTTACTCAGATGTTTTATAGGACCTTGTTCTCCTGGTGTCCTCTCTTCCCTCTGTATCCCCCAACTCCTTTTGCCTCCTCTTTGAGGGTTTACTTGAACTCTGAGGGGAGGGATTTGATTGAGATATCTCATTTAGAGCTGTGTGTTTCAAGGTCACTCTCTGCATAACGTGTGTCTGNGTGTCTTTGCATCTGTTCTCATCTGCTGCAGGAGAATGCCTCTCTGATGATGGCTAAATAAGNCACTGATGTATGAATATAGCAGACTATCATAAGGAGCAACTATATTGTGTTGTGTTGTGGGTTTTTTTTTTTGTTGTTGTTTTTTAGACAAGTAGTATTTGGTTTTATCCTAGGTCTCTGGGCTAGATAGTCTCTGGTTCTTGGTCATCCATGCAATGTCATGTATGGGTTCCATCTCATGGGGTGGACCTTAATTCAATTCAAATATCAGTTGGTTACTCTCACAAGGTNTATGCCACTATTGCCCAGCATATTTTGTATGCAGCAAAGATTGTAGACCACAGATGTTGTGATTGGGTTGGTGTTTATTCTTCTCTTGGTAACCTTCAGAGTACCTTTCCATGTCATAGACACTGGAACATGGGGGTGAAGGTTCTGTGTAGGATCCAGCTCAACCTTTCCATATTTGATGAGTTGTGTGAGTATTGTCTTCAGCAATGGGATCTTGCTGTCAGTTCGTGGAGAACAAACCATTGTCTTGGCAACAGGCTAGGNTGTTTGGGGATTTCCATTGGACCCTTTGGTCAAGAACTCATTTGGATGAAACCCANTCCTGGTACTGGAAGCTTTATTGGTGACAAGAGATGGCTAGTTGGGGTTCCATATACCTCCTTATTTGGAGACTTCATTAGGATCACCTTCATATATTATAGGAAGNTTCTACTGCACTAGGTTTCCATACTGCCTCTCAAATGCTCTTCAGTTTTGTCTGTTCCTCCCTTAACTCCCTNCCTTTACCCACCTGATCCTCCCATTCCTGCTCCCTACACCCTCTACAGTCCACCTCTAAAAATCTATTCTATTTCTCCCTCCCTAGACCCCTAGTCCTTTCCTCTATGCCCAATCTTTTTGGGTCTATGGATTATAGCTTGGTTATCATTTATTTAATAGCTAATATCTAGATATAAACAAATACATACCATATTAATCTTTCTGGGTCTCACTCATGATGATTTTTTTTCTGGTTCCAGCCAGTTGCCTACAAATTTTATCATGTCACTTTTTTAAAGAGCTGAGTAATACTCCATTGTGTAAATGTAAATTTTCTTGATCTGTTCTTCTACTGAGGGACATCTATGTTGTTCTCACTTTCTGGCTATTATGAGTAGAGCAGCAATGAACATGGTTGAGCAAGTGTCCCTNTGGTAGGATGAGTCATCCTNTGGGTATATTCTTGAGTGGTACAGCTGGATATTGAGGTAGATCAAGTCCTATCTTTCTGAGGAAACACCATACTGAGTCCCATAGTAGCTGTACAAGTTTGCACTCCCCCCAGTAACAGAGGAGTGTTCCCCTTGTTCCACACCCTTGCCACCANGAAGTGTCACTTGTATTACTGATGTTAGCCATTCTCACAGGTGCAAGGTGGAATCTGAAAGTAGTTTTGATTTATATTTCTCTGATGACTAAAAACAGACATGTTGATAAATGGAATTGAATTGAACAATCAGACATAAACCCACACATCTACAGACACCTGAATTTTGATAAAGAAGCCAGAAATACACANTGAAAAAACAAAACCAAAACCAAATGCAAAACACAGTATCTTCAACAAATGGTGAACATTTGCATTCATTTGATTTGCTTTCTCTAGTGGCTAAAGATGTTGAACATTTCTTTAAGTGTTTCTCAGTGAAACTCAAATATTTGAGTTTCCTCTGTTGAGAATTCTTTGTTAGATCTGTACATCATTTTTAAATTGGGTTGTTTGGTTTTCTCATATCAAATTTTTTGAACTTTTTTATGTATTTTGTATATTATCCCTCTATCAGATGTGGAGTTGGTAAAAATATTTTCCCAGTCTTTAGGCTGCCGTTTTGTGAGAATGGCAGCATCTTTTGCCTTACAGAAGCTTTTCAGTTTCATGAGGTCCCATTTATTAATTGTTGATCTTAGTGCTTGCATTTAGCTATGTTCTGTTCAAGAAGTCTTCTCCTGTGCCAAAGAATTCAAGGCTATTGCCCACTTTCACATCTATCATACTCAATGTATCTACTTTTATGTTGAGGTCTTTGATCCATTTGGAGTTGAGTTTTATGCAGGGAACTAAGTATGGATCTATTTGCATTCTTTTGCATGCTGACATCCAGTTTGGCCAGCACCATTTGTTGAAGATACTGTATTTTTTTTGTTGGTTTTTTTGTTTTTGTTTTTCAATGTGTATTGCTGTCATTATAAAAAACCCACCTGGTTTTTTATGTCTGGTTCCATTCCATTGATAAATGCATCTGTTTTTATGCCAATACCATGCTGTTTTTATTACTATACTTTTGTAGGAACTTGGGATCAAGAATGGTGAGATCTCCCACAGTTCTTTTATTGTTCAGGATTGTTTTAGCTTTCCGTGTGTGTGTGTGTGTGTGTGTGTGTGTGTGTGTGTGTGTGTGTGTTTATATGAACTTGAGATTGTCCTTTCAAGTTCTGTGAAGAATTATGCTGGAGTTTTGATGGGGATTGCATTGAATGTGTAGATTATTTTGGAAGGATGGCCATTTTAACTATGTTAATCCTATCAGTCAATGAGAATGGGAGATCTTTCCATCTTCTGATATCGTCTTCAATTTCTTTCTTCAAAGACTTGAAGTTCTTGTCATACAAGTTTTTCACTTGTTTGATTAGAGTTACTCCAAGATATTTTATATTATTTGTGGCTATTGTAAAGGGTATTGCTTCCCTGATTTCTTTCTCAACCTGTTTATCATTTGTATAGAGGAGGGCTACTTTTTTTTTTTGAGTTAATTTTGTATCCAGCCACATCATTGAAGGTGTTTATTAGCTATAGGAGTTCCCTGGTAGATTTTTTTGGGTCACTTATGTATAGTGTCATATCTGCAAATGGAGATACTTTGAATTCTTCATTTCCCCTTGATTTCCTTTAGTTGTCTTATTGCTCTAGCTAGAACTTCAAATACATATTGAATAGATGTGGAGAGAGTAGACATCTTTGTCTTGTTCCTGATTTTAGTGGAGTTTCTTGGGTTCCTCTCTATTTAATTTGATGGTGGCTGTTGACTTGCTGTATATTGCTTTTTACTATGTTTAGGTATATTCCTTGTATTCCGGATCTCTCCAAGACTTTTATCATGAAGGGGTTTTGAATTTTGTCAAAGGTCTTTTCTCTATCTAGTGAGATGATCATTTGTTTTTTTTTTCTTTCAGTTTGTTTATATAGTGGATTATATTTACTGATTTTTGTATACTGAACCCTCCCTGCATCTCTGGGATGAATCTTATTTGATTATGGAGAATGATCTTTTTGATGTGTTCTTGGATTCTGTTTGCAAGTATTTTATTTAATATCTTTATATCTATGTTCATGAAGGAAATTCATCTTTAATTTTCTTTTTTTTTGTTGGGCCTTTGTGTGGTTTGGGTATTAGGTTAACTGTAGTCTCACAGAATGAATTGGGACAGAAATATATTTTAGTGGTAGTTGAATTATATAAATCTGAGTTATATTACTATTATCTTAAGCTATTTAAGCAATATTATTTTTAATTACTTCTTTTGATGTATAAATAGTTTTTTCCCCATTTTCTGATTTTTTCCCCTTTATTAAACATCTAGCTCCAATGAGCTTCAATCTAACATTGGTGAATTAGAACCAATACCACCACTTCGTTGAACTTGTTGTGTCAGATAGCTGGCATAGCAGGGAACTTTGATTTTATCTCTCTGTGGGTATGTTTAAAAAGATCTGGGCACCAAATCTTCAGTAAAGCAAAACCTTGAGCAGAAGTCTAGGCATTCTTTTATTTTTAGCCCTGAGTGAAAAGCTAATGTTTTCTGCATCACCAGGGCTTAGTATACAGGAAAACTGCTTTCCTCTTGCTTGGCAAGGGAGTGATGTGTACATCATCACATAGGATATTTATGGTCGGACTTGGCACCTTCAAGTAGTCAAGAAACACAGGATGAGTTCCCAAAATGGGGAAAAAAGTTCAGAAAGACATGTCTGAAGATGACCACACTTTGGGATGGCTGAGTTGCCACCTGCCAGAACATGATCTGCAGAATGGTCCTTTCCATTCTGGAGACACTGAGAAGCAGTTAACGATTCTGAAAAGTAGAGCATATGAATCAATTTCATCACTTCGCACTCATCGTTAATTATCTTCATTCACACATCTAAAAGTAATTACACATGAGGAAAAGAATTGGTGAATTTAAATAATAACTACTTTAAGGGAGCTGAGAAGGTTAATTTTATGTTAAGCCATTTGCCTCTGATAATTAGTTTGATGGTACTGAAGTTCATATAAAATAAATGAGGTTGAAATATATTTAATTCAAATTAAAAATAAGATAGAATATGCTAGAATAAAGCAGTGGTGATTATATGATAGATTTGGGAAAGGAGGAAGGGAAGGCTGACTTCAAAGGTGTTACATGTGGGCATGCACACAAATAGTGATGATACTTTTATAATTAGGGATAGCTAAAATATAACAAGCTTTGTACTAAGAAAAAAGCCTGGAGGTGATTTATTAAGTCAAATTTTTCTTTTGATGTTAAAGCTTTTAGAGACCAACTCTGTACCAGATGAATAAAGACCTTCTACAATATAGATCATTACCCTTGTGCAAGCAATGTATGAGGAACATACTTTTTATTTTTATATTCTCAGTTTTAAATGTTGAGATATCTCTTTTCGAAGGATAACATCATTATTTTATTTATTTTTTATTTTTAAAAAGTTTTTTTTTCATTTTACATACCAATCCCAGTTCCCCCTCCTTCCCCATCCCCCCCTTCTCCCCATCTCACTCCCCATCCATTCCTCAGAGAGGGTAAGGCCTCCCTTGGGGAGTCAACAAAGTCTGGCATACTAAATTGAGGCAGGACCAAGCCCCTCCCCACTGTGTCAAGGCTGAGCAAGGTATCCCACCTTAGGGAATATGTTCCAAAAAGCCATTTCAGGCACTTATACACATCTAGATGTGTATAAGAGACAGGTCCTGGTTCCCCTCCAGGGGCTCCCCAAACAGATCTAGCCACAGAACTATCACTCACATTCAGAGGGCCTTGTTTGGTCCCATGCATGTTCCCAAGCTGACAGGCCAGGGTCCATGAGCTCCCACCAGCTTGGGTCAGCTGTCTCTGTGGTTTTCCCCATTCATTATCTTGACCTCACTTAACTCCTGTGATCCCTCCTCCCTCTCTTCAACTAAAGTCTAGGAGTTCAGCCCAGTGCTTGGTTGTGGATCACTGCATCTGCTTTCATCAGTTACTGGATGTAGGTTCTATAATGACAATTAGGATAGTCACTAATCTGATTATAGGGGAAGGTAAGTAAGGCACCCTCTCCATTATTGCTAGGAGTCTTGGCTGGTGTCATCCTTGTGGATTCCTGGGGATTTCCCTAGCACCAAGTTTCTCTGTAACCCCCTAGTGTTTTCCTCTACCAAGATATCTCTTTCATTGCTCTCCCTCTCTGTCCCTCCCCAAACTCATTCATCTTGATCCCTCGTGTTCCCACCCCCCATCTCTTCTCCTGTACCCAACCCTCCCAGTTTACCTATGAGATCCTAACCCTTTCCCCTTCTTGGGGCCCTCCATGTATGTCTCTCTTAGGTCCTCCTCTTTACCCAGTTTCTCTGGGGTTGTGGATTGTAGTCTGGTTACCCTTCGCTTTCCGTCTAGTATCCATTTAAGAGTGAGTACATACTGTGTTTGTCCTTCTGGGTCTGTGTTACCTTACTCAAGATGATTCTTTCTAGTTCCATCCATTTGCCTACAAATTTCATGATGTCATTGTTTTTTTTTTTTTTGTAATACTCCATTCTGTATATGTACCACATTTTCCTTATCCATTCTTCGGTTGAGGGGCATCTAGGTTGTTTCCAGGTTCTGGCTATTATGAACAATGCTGCTATGTACATGGCTGAGCAAGTGACCTTGTAGTATGATTGAGCATCTTTTGGGTATAGGCCCAATAGTGGTATTGCTGGATCTTGAGGTAGGTTAATTCCTAATTTTCTGATAAACCACCATACCGATTTCCAGAGTGGCTGTACAAGTTTGCACTCCTACCAGCAGTGGAGGAGTGTTCTCCTTACTCCACATCCTCTCCAACATAAGCTGTCCTCAGTGTTTTTGATCTTATTCTGACAGGTGTAAGATGGTATCTCAGTGTCATTTTGATTTGCATTTCCTTGATGGCTAAGGATTTTGAACAATTCTTTAACTGTCTTCTGGTCATTTGAGATTCTTCTGTTGAGAATTCTCTGTTTAGTTCTGTACCCTATTTTTTATTTTTATTTAATTATTTATTTATTTATTTTTATTTAAAAGATCTTCCACTCCTTTTACATACCAACCTCAGATCCCCCTCTCCTCCCTCCTCCCGCCCCGTCAACTCCCCCCCTCTCAACCCACCCCCATTCCCACCACTTCTAAAAGATTGTTTGGTATTTTGATGTCTAGTTTCTTGAATTGTTTATATATTTTGGAGATTAGCTCTCTGTCAGATGTGGGGTTGGTGAAGATCTTTTCCTAATCTGTAGGCTGCTGTTTTGCCTTGTTGACCATGTCCTTTGCCTTATAGAAGCTTCTCAGTTTAAGGAAGTCCCATTTATTAATTGTTGCTCTCAGTGTCTTTGATACTGGTGTTATATAGGAAGTGGTCTCCTGTGCCAATGAGTTTGAGGCTACTTCCTACTTTCTCTTCCATCAGGTTCAGTGTAGCTGATTTATGTTGAGGTCTTTGATCCATTTGGATGTGAGTTTTGTGCATGGGGATAGATATGGATCTATTTGCAGTCTTCTACATGTTGACATCCAATTATGCCAGCACCATTTGTTGAAGATGCTGTCTTTTTTCCATTGTATAATTTTAACTTCTTTAAAGTATCAGGTGTTCATAGGTATTTGGATTAATGTCAAGGTATTGGATTTGATTACATTGATCCTTGTGTCTGTTTTTATGCCAGTAGCAAGCTGTTTTTATTACTATAGTTCTATAGTAGAGCTGGAAGTCAGGAATGGTGATGCCTCCAAAAGTTCCTTTATTGTACAGGATTGTTTTGACTATCCTGGGTTTTTTGTTTTTTCATATGAAGTTGAGTATTGTTCTTTTAAGGTCTGTGAAGAATTGTGATGGAATTTTGATGGGAATTGCATTGAATCTGTAGATTGCTTTTGGTAAGATTGCCATTTTTACTATGCTGATCCTAGCTATCCAAAAGCATGGGAGATCTTTCCATTTTCTGATATCTTCTTCAATTTCTTTCTTCAGAGACTTAAAGTTCTTGTCATACAGGTCTTTCACTTGTTTGGTTAGAGTTATCCCAAGATGTTTTATGTTGTTTGTGGCTATTGTAAAGGGTAATTTTTCTCTTATTTCTTTCTCAGCCCATTTGTCATTTGTATATAGGAGGGCTACAGATTTTTTTTGAGTTAATCTTGTATCCTGACACATTACTGAGAATGTTTATCAGCTGTAGGAGTTCCCTGGTAGAATTTTTGGGGTCACTTATGAATACTATCATGAAGGTCTTGGAGAGATCAGGGATACAAGGAACATACCTAATAAAGGCAATATACATCAAGCCAGAAGCCAACATCAAACTAGGTGGAGAGAAATTCAAAACTATTCCACTAAAATCAGAAACAAGACAAGACTGTCTACTCTTTCCATATCTATTCACTATAATACTCGAAGTTTTAGCTAGAGCAATAAGGCAACAAAAGGAGATCAAGGGGATACAAATTAGAAATGAAAAGATATCTTATTTGCAAAATAGAAACTATGAAGCTTGGGTATCATACCCTTATAGAGCCTGGTAGACCTTATCAGTAAGTGCATGCATGGTGTAGTCTCAGTAGGGCCAAAATGTAATCACCTCTGCAAATGGAAATATGTTTTTTTTTTAATTTTAGATTTGTTAAATTTTGTGTGATGTCTTGACATTATATCATTTGATGTGTATACATGTAGGAATCATCTCTCATGGGTAGAGAAATTCTTTTATTATTAAGCAGCATGCCTTCCTTATCTCTATTAATGTTTTTCACTTTAAAGTAGACTTTGTTTACTTTTTATGGAGTCACAGTAGACCTCATATGCTTTGTATTTAAATGGTGTAGTACAGAACTATCTTCTGAACCAAACTGTCACCATCTTCAGAAGTTCTTTTGGGCCAGCTCATAAAAAAGCATCAAAGTGGGGGCTGTTGACTCTTTAGCTTCCCTCGTAGAAGGAAAGTGCTGGAGAGTCACGGGACCCTCACTGTAGTATCCAGCCACCTCTCCCAATTCTGTCCTGATTACATATGGCCTAGTGATCCTGGGAGAGTGGCTAGAGGACATAGGTAGGGAAGGAGCCATGAAGAAGCTATCATTCTTGTTGGGTGGAGACCTTCCAGAATGACTGCTTTAAGGTCACCTTTGCTCCTGCCCAGTTAGTAAGCCTAATAAANTCATTGGTTCCCTAGAGTGAACTTTGGTGGAATTGTACCTCAGTTTGTTTGTAAGAATTGGTGGGAGGGGTAGACAATATGTTCTCCCCAGGAAAGGGAATTTAGCAACATGTGGTGTATTTTCCTTTTCACTATTTTACTTTTGATATGTTGTGTCTTTATATTTAAAGTATACCATTTTTTGGTCAACATATAGTTAGTTGCTTTTTTTTTAAAAAAAACAATTTGACATTTTTTTAATTGTGGTATATTTAGTATTTTTGCATTTATATATAAATTATACATGCTCACATGAATATAAATTACTGGCATGACTGAATTTGTCTTACTTGTTTACAGACTTGACTCATAGACTCTTTGTTTCCTT
>LZPO01076203.1:60670-96154 GCA_001675575.1 Neotoma lepida
TCCTAAATCTCTTTGTGTTTCCTTTCAGTGATTTTAGGGATTTTAACACATGTCCTTATCATAACTTGCCTTGAACAGGTATACTTCTTACATGAGAAACTTTCATGCATGTCTCAGAAGTCCATGTGTTAAATTTTGGTGCAGGTGATGCTATTGGGAGATGGTAGAATATTCCAAAGGTGAGTTTCAGTGAGAGGGGTTTTGGTTAGTGGGAAAGAAGGTTGTAGAACTTTTATTCTCTACTTCCTTCCTCCTTACTCTCTTGTGTTTTGGTAATGAGATAAGCAGTTTTGATAGATCACACACTCACACCATGATGTGCATCCTCGTCTTACAGCTAGAGTAATGTGACAGCAGATCTTGGACCAGAACCTTTGTATTTAAGTGTGGACCAGAATACAGCTTTTATCATTATTAGTTAGGTCACACACTGTTATTGCTAGGAAGCTAACGAGCTCCCCCTGACCTTTATTGTGGCAATATGTTTTATATGCCCACATGTCATAAAATTTACCTGATAATGTTTTGCTATGAGAGGTCCTTTATTTTTCCTAGAAATTATTAAAGATATTTACCTACCATTTTATAATTCTAACTTCAGTGAATTATTCTACAGTGGATATTTATAATTTTAATATGCTATCTTACTTTGGCCATTAAAAGGTTTGTTTTTTAACTTCTTATAATGTACATTTGCTAAAAATGAATTGTCTTCACTTTAAGTTGCCCTGAAAATGCCTCTATTCCACCTTTGGTTTTAAATGGTATATTTGTGAGATGTAGAGTTCTAAGAAGATTTCCTTTCCTTTAATTCAAGAGTTTTGCCTTCTGGATTCTGTTATTGGAAAAAATTGTTTATAATTTATATTATTATATTTATACTTTTCTGAATCCTTTTCCACTCTGACCTGGGCTAGCATTTTCTTTGTCATTACAGCTCAACACGTTGAGTGTGATATTTAGAGGAGTGATGCATCTTTCTGTCCTTAATCTTATTGTCACATGAATTGCTGTTCTCAATAAAATACAGAAACAGTTAGGTTTTCTCCGTAGACCATCAAAGCATTGNTAATTGTGCTCTAGCTTTAAGGGGAGAGGCTCTAGAAGGACTTGGGGGAGACAAAAAATATGATCAAAATATATTTAAATTTAAGAATTGTTTTAAATAATAGAAAAGAAAATGGAAAAGAAAATAATAACAAAAGATGTAGAATCCAAAAGGAAGACATAAGCTCAATGTGGAAGAGAATTAATCTGTCTTCTAAATCCCATTTGCAACTCTGTTAGCTTTTAATACTCAGCCTAAAGGGAGATACATCACAAAACTTTCCCATATTACTTAGTTTTAAGAACAATTTACAAAAGCAACGTGTTTGTCATTTGTCTCTTCACAAGTCATGTATTTTTTCTTTTTCTTTTACAAAGTTGTAAACTATTTCACATAACATTGAATCTCATGTGCTTTGGTCCCTCTTAGGTCAAATTCTCTAGAAAANTAAACCAAACTGAAGATTCTTGTTTGAGCAATTTGCTAAAGGAGTATACTTTGTTGACCCTGAAAATAAGAGACAAAAAACAAAAAGAGAAAAAAATTAGACCCATTGAGGCTTTATCTCATGAGTTATAAACTCTAAATTCTTTCCCATGAAATGTTTGTTCCATACATATGTGTACATGTATGTGTATCTATATGTGTGTGTAGGTGTGTATGTGTAGTTTCAGGATTTATTTGGCTCACATAGAATGTGTTTCTTTGTTCAAAAAGTTTCTGTGCTCTTTTGAACTAATCAACTGATAGGCATAAATATAAGTCTAACTTAAACAATACCATCAATTTGAAGGGGAGTACTGACTTATAATTATTCTTTGTTCTTTCTCTTTATTTATAAAAACACAAGGAACTAATAGGGACAAAAATAATGAGTAAAGAATGTTTCATTTTCTTTTTCAACAAAGGATAATTTCCCAGAAGTTGCATTTTCAAAGTGCAATGTCAACAATTTTCCTCTAAAGTTTTTTACATTCGTCTCTATAGAGTTAGAGTTCCCAGCTTTAATTCTCCAAGGTGAATGGATGTATGTAGGCACTTCAAGGATCTTATTTCCTCAAAGAAAGTTTCAGTGGAATGATAGTGCTGGGAATCAGTGATAGCAAGGAATACTTTCTGTGTTCTTACTGAAGCCCAGACACTGTTNAGAGTACTTACATGGATTGAGTTTTAGAATTTCTCAGTGAATATGTTACTATTACTACCCCTTCCATCAGAAAGGACGTTGAGTCCACAGAAGTGTACAAACTTGCTGTCCTTCATATCTGGGCTATTAAATCCAGGCATCTGGCTTCAGAGTCCATACTCTTCAGATAGGCTATTAGGTCACAATATTATGTGGGTGGGAGCTGTTTCTTAAAAAGTATAGATGCATGTGAGTTGAAGAGAATTAAATGATTTCTTTAATAATGGGAGGCTTTTTTAAAAAAATCATTTTTCTATGCTGACAAGAGGAAGCTATTAGAGTTTAAGCAGGAAAAAATATTATCTGGACAAGTGTAACAATATTGACTTTGGATAAACTCCCCTTGGCAATAAAAAGAAATGTTTTTATTTTGAAGGGAAGGGTACCTACTCCCCTTGGTGATGGAGATATTGTTCTGTATGCTGTGAATATGTGTTGCTCTGATTGATTGATAAATAAAATGCTGATTGGCCAGTAGCCAGGCAGAAAGTATAGGCGGGATAAACAAACAAGGAGAATTCTGGGAAGAGGAAGGCTGAGTCAGGAGACGCCAGCCGCCGTGGAAGGAGCAACATGCCTGTAGACTGGTAAAGCCACAGAATACGTGGCAAAACATAGATTAATAGAAATGGGCTGAATTTAAGTATAAGAGCTAGTCAGTAATATGCCTGAGCTAATGGCCAAGCAGTTGTGATTAATATAAGCTTTTGAGTTATTAATTTATAAGTGGCTGCGGGACCGCGTGGGGCCTGGTGGGACCCAGACAAAACATTCACCTACACCTTGGTAATAAAAGGAAATGTTTTTATTTTGAAGGGAAGGGTGCCTACATTTATGAGGGAAGATGGGAAAAGAAGCAGAAGAAAATCATTGGCATTAGAATCATCTACTGCAGTGGTTCTCAACCTGTGGGTCGTGACCCCTTTGGGGTTGCATATCAGACATTCTGCATATCAGATATTTACATTACTATCCATAGTCATATCAGAAATGCAGTTATGAAATAGCAATGAAATAATTTTGTGGTTGGTGGTCACCACATCATAAGGAATGGTATTAAAGGGTCACAGCATTAGGAAGGTTGAGAACCATTGATCTATCAAGAAAGGAACGAATGGCCATTGTGGGTGTGGAGCAGGAGTGGAGTTTGTGGAGGAGCTGCCAGAGGAGAGGGATGTGTGTTGGGAAGTGGATGGAACATTTGAGCAGGGCCTAAAAATTTCAGATCTGGGTTTGAAATCTGCATATGCTAGGTAGTGACTGTATTGGCTTTGCTATTAGATTACTGAATGAAGCTAGCTCAGTTGGTAGAGCATGAGACTCTTAATCTCAGGGTTGTGGATTCGTGCCCCATATTGGGTGCCACTTTCTACAATCGATCCACATGAGTCTATTAAATGGGTAACAGAATTTATTAAGATATAAATTGAGGGAATACACTCATGATTACAGAATGGAGTAGACAGCAGAAGTCATCCTTTGATCTGATGGGGAGTGAATCCACCTCACAGGCCAGAGCAGGGAGAAGGATCAGGTGACCCTTCTCCAACTCCTTAAAAGAGGTCATGTACAATGGCAGGGAGCACTGCCTCCTTTGGGCCATATAGCCCAAGGTCATGGGCAGAGGAAATACCACTACATTCAGACTATCCTGATATAATCAGGATTGCCTTGATTATTGTTTAACAAACAAGTTAAAATGTTAACTGTGAATCCTGGTAGCTTCTGTTGCTTGATGGAGCTCTGTCTGGAAATGCTTGGGCAGGAGANTAGATGGATATTAAAGCAAGACTTATGTACATCTGAGTCCCAGCCTAGAAAAATTCACCCAACATTACTCTCCAAGTCTTCTGTGTGAGCCAAAGAGACTGATGGCTGGAATAACCGCAAGTTCAGATTCTGTTAGAAGACTACAGTAGCAAGGTGATTAGACTATGGAGTGAGCACATTTCTCAGATGTGACTAAGGCAGACTTCAAAGTCTTGCATGTGAAAGGTAGAAAATGGTGTTTGTAGGATATGAGATACTAGAGAATTAATAAACTAGGGCCTTTAATGACCTCAGATGTAAGAAAAAGTTTTTCTGTGTCCCGCCCGGGCTCCCATGTTGTCCCGCAGCCGCTCAGACCCAAGTAAACACACAGAGCCTTATGTTAATTATGAAGTGTATGGCCACTAGCTCAGGCTTATTACTGACTAGCTTTACATTTAAATTAACCCATTTTTATAAATCTGTACTTTGCCACACGGCTCATGGCTTACCAGTACTTTCACATCTTCTTGCTCCTGGCAGTGGCTAGCAGCATCTCCTCTCTCAGCCTTCCTCCTCCCAGAATTCTCCTTGCTTGTTTATCCCGCCTATACTTCCTGCCTGGCTACTGGCCAATCAGCATTTTATTTATCAATCAATCAGAGCAACACATATTCACAGCATACAGAACAATATTTCCATCACTCAGAGGATAGATATGTGGTATATGTTACTTATTTTCATGTCTGCAACAAAATTCTCTACAGAAGCAAGTTTAAGGAAGAGAGGTTTTTTTTGGCTTATGGTGTNAGGAGAAACAATCTGCCATGGTGGGGGAAGGCATGGGGTGTGCAGCTCCATGCCTGTGGAAATGTGAAATGTATCATGGTAAAGTGGGAAGCAGAGAGCTCAAGCTTAAACCACAGTTGGATATACCATTCAAGGTCCTTCTCCCAGAGACCCACTTCTATTAGCTATGCCCCACATTGCAAAGATGCCTATAGGCTTCCAAAGTAGTACCACTAAGCTGGGAATCAGGTTCTCAAACATGTGAGCTTGTGGAGGAACACTTTATATTTAAAAAAAGAAAACAGGGGAGAAAGAAAACAAGATAATTAGCTGTATTGGGGTGAAGTGTCAGAGAGTGAGTAGTTGGAGTTCAAGGTTAATACAGTGGAACAGCTCTGGTATTGATAAGCTTCAAGCTATGGTCATGGGGATGTGTGACTAAGGATAAGTGAGGGGAAGTTCAAGAAAGAACAAAGTCCAGAAGACCCAATGCTCCTGGTGGTAATGGAGTTATGGTGGAAAGAAAGATGAATGATGAAAAGTCTGGAAACTAAGTGAGCAATCAATCTTAGAGGGGATGGGTAAGGACAGCAGATAATTGAAATGAGGCAAATCTCTAGACACATGTATATAAAATTCTGAGACAGTTTTTCTGAAAGGTTATGGTTAATGACCTTGAACTTGGAATGAGCAACTAAGAGAATGTTGATTTTATCATGTTGACACAGAAGACAGAACAGACTTCAATTTTGAGGTTTCAGGGGAGATGGAGATCAAGGGAACAATGTCAGAATTCAATTATGTAAAAGATTTAGTGAGAGCCCTACACAGACACTGAAGACATTAGTGAAATTCATTGACAAGGAAACAGGTTTGAAAGGATTCCGTGAAAGAGCAGAAGATGAGACTGTCCATGGATGCCCAAAGATGAGACCGAGCCCAGGGCAGACAGATTAATCATTCAGCTTCACTGGGGCAATGGTTAATGTCAGAGAAGAAAAGATAGAGGTAACTGTTCTATGCTATTGCATGGCTACTGCCTTAGTAAATGTGCTAGCTAGTTTTAATTCAGCTTGAAACAAGCTGGAGTTATGTGAAAGGAGGGAACCTCAATTGAGAAAATGCCTCCATAAGATCCAGCTGTAAGGCATATTCTTAATTAGTGATTGATGGGGGAGGACCAAGTTCATTGTGCATGGTGCCATCCCTGGGCTGGTGGTGGTTCTGGATTGTATAAGAAAGTAGGCTAAGCAAGCCAGTAAGCAGCACTCCTCTCTGGCTCTGCATCAGCTTCTGCCTCCAGGTTGCTACCCTGTTTGAGTTCCTGTCCTGACTTCCTTCAATGATAGACTACAATGTGGAACTGTAAGACAAATAAACTCTTTCCTTCCCAACTTGTTTTTGGCCATGATATTTCGTCTTAGTAATAGAAACTCTGACTAGGACAGTGTGGTGGTTTGATAGGAATGGCCCCAATAGGCTCATATATTTGAATGTTATTTATTAAGGAGTGATGCTACTTGACAGGGACTAGGAGATGTGGCCTTGTTGGAACAGGTGTGGCCTTACAGGATGAAGTGTGTCACTGGGGGTGGGCTTTAGGGTTTGAAAAGCCCAGCTCAGTCCCAGTGTCTCTCTCTTCCTGATGCCTTCTGATCTGGATGCAGAATGCCCAGCTACCATGTTTGCCTGCATACCACCATATGGATAATGGACTAAACCTCTGAAACTGTAAGCAAGCCCCAATTAAATGTTTCCTTTTCAAAAGAGTTATCATGGTCATGGTCTCTCTTCACAGCAATTGGACACTTACTAAGACAGACAGTAAGGGTTTCTCTAGCTATGATAAATGCCATGACCAAAAGTAATCTGAGAAGATAAGGGTTTGTTTGGCTTATATTTTCACATCACAGTCCATCACTGGGGGAAGTCAGAGTAGGAACCTGGAGGTAGGAACTAAAGCAGAAGCCATGGAGGAATGCTGCTCACTGGCTTTCTCTGCTTGCTATCTTATACAACCCAGGACCACCTGCCTAGGAGTGGCACCACCCCTCTCCACATGGGATGCCCATCCCCCATCACATCAACCATTAATCAAGAAAATACCTCCATAGTAGACTCCAGGCCAATATAATGGAGAAATTTTCTCAGTAACCTCATTTTGTCTTCATGTATATCAAATATGCCACATATGTGCAGTGCCTACAGAGGCCAGAAGAGTGCATTGGATTCGCTGGAATTAGAGTTTACAGGTGTGGTGATATTTTATCTGTGTCTCCCAATAAAATTTATCTGAGGATTGGAGGAAAAATGGGCAGCCAGCCACTGTAGTAAAAACAAAAGTCATGCAAGTTAGCACATGCCCTTAATCGGTCTGGTTCTCTGTGAATCCAAGGTCACATTAGGAAACCAGTGATAGGCGGTGGTGGCACACACCTTTAATCCCAGCATCAGCCATAGAGTTCTAGAGGTCTGTGCAGACAGACAGGAAGTGATGTAGTTTGGTGGAGGTAGGAAATGAGTTAGCAGAATGGACAGGCATAAAAAGCCCGGTTAGACAGGAAGTCGCTCTCTTCGCTTCGCTCTCTTTGGAAGCAGTGGCAGCTTTGGTGAGGTGAGGCTAGCTGGTGGCTTGTTCCTAATTCCTCTGATCTCTGTCAGATTTTTCACCCCTATTTCTTGTTCCATGTATTTATTAATAAGACCATTTAGAAATTTGTCTTACATACAGGTGTGTAAAGGGAACTAAACTCAGGTTCTCTGCAAGAGCAAAAAGTGCTCTCAATCACTGAACCATCTCTCTGTCCCCTATACATTTTTGTTTTTATGAGGATGGCAGGTAATTTATTTTCTAAGTTTCAAAATTTCAGTTAAAAATATCATTTCCCCTTTCCTTTCCTTGCCCTAGACTTTCCCACGTCACTCCCCTCCAACTGCTCCTATGCACACCCAAGATAACCATCTCAAATCCATGACTGCCTTTTCTTTGACTACTGTGGTTATGCATATAAATACACCCTATTGGGTCCTTTTAATATTGCTTCTATGTCTATGATATCAGGATTGACCACTTGGTATTGGTATAACCAAGGAGGTCATTCTTGGAAAAGACTAATTCTCCTTCTTTCAGAAGTAGTTAGTTGCCTGCCTATTTGTATACATTATAAAATCATTTTTGAATAAAATTAATAAGCTAAAATGATTTTTATAGTTTCAAGATTTTTGTGTATGTGTATATTAGCTTTTGGTGTCTTGTATAATATTCCTGTAGTCATGAAATCCATGATTATAAATGAGAATGTGACAATATTTATCAGGAGCAGGAAACACAATATTTTATTACATAAATCCACTACAATTGTAAGGTTTAAGCCAAATTTTTTATTCTGAAAACACTAGAGAAAGCATATTTAGAAGACATATTCCATACACCTGGTGGGTCTTTGCATGGAAACCATGGTATATAGACACTTGGCACGTTTGAGGATTCTCCTTGAAGTCTAGACTTTTAAGCAGTCCTTGAAAATAATATACACAAGGTGACTTTGGATATTGGAGCCCAAATAGAGGCAGCTAATGAGAATATATATAAATCTGACCTTTGATAACATTGAACCATGTGTCTATGGGCAAGTCAATTCACTTGTTTAGTCCCAGTTTCTTGAGCGAGCGAGCGAGCGAGCGAGCGAGAGAGAGAGAGAGAGAGAGAGAGAGAGATAGTTGGGGTACACAATCTCTTAAATCCTAGTGAGCTTCTTCAAAGGACAATTCTTTTTTTTAAATTATCATAGAGGGATCATCCTAAAATATGGATAACGTGTTTCACGCATGACCCAGGGTTGGGCTTCACCTACATCATTTGGACCGATGCTTTCTTTTCTGTTCTGACAGATCTTCATGGAAAATTCATCCAGTCTCACCTAAATATGAAGAATGTCACTGTGTTTATGGTTTTACTGATCTTGAGTCCTGTAACTGTTCATAACTATCTGCAGATGGTACTGCTGCAGCAGATTATACCTCATTCAAGTTTTTCTCAATAGACACAGAAAGCAAAGATGGCTGCTAGTGACAGGTGGACCTCGATATAGTCACAAGTTCAAACATGGTGGCTTGCCTCACATTCTCTGCCCATTCCACAGTTCTTGCGGGGGTTTAGGTTATATCTGTATGTCTCAAAAACATCCAGTTGCATGAGGTAGTACAAATGATGTGTTGTGAAATGTCCTGTGGAACCTACCAGACTTTGGTGTCTTTGCTCAATTGATTTCTTGATTGTGATGGCCAGTTGTAATTTAAATGCTCTTAAATATTATTTGTTATTACTTTATTTCCAGAAATGTTGATATATTTGAGAAGATTTATTGTATAATTTTAATACTTGTCTTTTTTTTTTACCAAGAAGCTGATTTTGAAGGGTACCCTTTACCTGCTTTATAGTTTTGGCATAAGAAAAATCTCATCCACTCAAATATTAACTGGAAATATAGTAGGGAATAAAAAAGGAAATATGAATATTGTATGTCTCCATAGATTTTGGAATCAGGAGAACAATGGCTCCTTTATAAAAATCCTCCATAAAAGCAATGGTATCTGATGTGGGGTCCAGTCCCTCAGGCTAAGTTGGCCGTATCTGCATATTCTCATGACCTCTGGTCCCTTCTCTTGGGATTGCATTTCTTATTTTAAGTTGTCATTGTGTTTAGGCTGTGAGGAGCTAATATTAGCATACTTATTTGTGCATTTCTTTGTTCCTTTCTTATACATATTTTAATTTATATATTTTATATTTATGCTATACCAGTTCAGTTGGTATATTTATAATCTAATGTGATAGATTAAATCAGCTTCAGAAAAAAAATTACTCTTTGAGTTGTGGGACTCTCTGTCCTCTCCCTTTGAATCTGTGATAGTTCTGTGACTGCTTTGGTCATGGAATTTACTGAAAGTGACACTATGTAGGTATTTGAGCCTAGTTGTGGTGAGACTTGCAGATTTCTGAGGGATATCTCTGTATATGTAATTTTCTGTCTCACTAGCCAGCTCCCAAATAACCACATATAGACTTATTATAAATTATAAATGCTTGGCTGATAGCTTAGACTTATTACTAACTAGCTCTTACAACTTAAATTAACCCATATTTTTTATCTACCTTTCTTTAACAAGGCATGTTCATCTTGCTCTCCCTGTGTCTCCTTGTAACTTCACCCTTCTTCATCCCAGCACTCTCTCCCTGTCCACAAGTCCTGCCTAACCTCTTCCTGTCTAGCTATTGGACATTTAGCTCTTTATTAAACCAATGTGAGCAACACATCTTCACAGTGTACAAAAAGATTATTCNACAACATATCTCTATTTTCTGTAGAAATATATTTTCTATATATTTATGTTTACCTGTGTATGATGATACCAGCTATCAAACTCAAGGCCTTGTGCATGTTGGACAAGGACTGTGACAGTTGGCTACATGTCCAGCCTCAAGAGACTAAAAGCCTCCACTTATAGAGAATAGTTAGTCATAAAATCTGGTGTGATATGTAAAGAGTATAATCATCTAACTGCGTATACCTTATGCAGAGGCTCTGTGTTCTCACAGGCAGTGAGAGAAGCCAGTGGAACCTACTGCTTCCATTGTCTTCCATCAGGCAGCAGGCCTGTGAGTGACTCTCATTTGGCGGGGCCATAGACCAGAATCTCTCTGCATCCATGTTAAAGGATATGACTCTCCCAACTTAGTTCAACACTCCCTATTTAGTCCAGAATCAGCAAGACTATGAGCTATAATAGCTCACATATGGCAGTTGTTATAAGATGTTATATTTTGCTGTTGTTTGTCAGAAAATAGGGGTTGTAGTTTTTTAATGTTTTTTTTAAACTGGAAAGAATTCCTATTTAAAAGTATTTTGTGACCATTGAATTTAATGCAACAGGAAACTCACATGGTCAAACCTTTTAGAAATGACTCTGTTTTCTCTCTCCTAAGTTTGGCAAAGATGACAGAGATGAGCTAGATGTCTCCATTTGTACAGTTGTTATGTCTACAATTTCTGGCTCTGCTGTTTAACATCTATTTCCCATTTTCAATGCACAGGGTTTTATGGATATAATTAAAGAATATTAAACATTATTTCAAACTCACTGTCTCTAATTCATTATGCATGATTCCAAGTTGACTTTTCTGTGAGCAGGGCTGAGAAATGGAAGGGCAGGCTTTGAAGTCAGGCAGGTCAAGCTTTCAGGTTGGAGTCTTCTGCCTACAGCTGTAAGAGTTGATTAAGTTTCTTAATCCCTCTGAGTCTCAGTTTCTTCCAGTGAAATAGGATCATTTCTTACTTTGAAGAACTGTGAGTATTTCTTTGCTGTTTATTTTTATGAAATTTATTGACATGTTAACATTCCTGGGTCAAAGTATTTAAATTTGCAAATGGTGAGGTATATCTAACCTAAAAGCATAGGCCACTCAAGTCATTCCTATATTCTTAGCTTACACTATTTTTACTTTAGTGTATGAATACATCAAAGAGCCATGGATATTTTCTAACTCAGATGTCAGTTTCAAGTAGGAATGTGGTGGTTAATTAGAGGGGCTAATTGTTAAAGACCAGCTTAAACTGCTTGCTCAAAGATGTCACAATTTCAGCCACACACATAATTAACAAAAATTAAAATATTATCATGTAAATAAATACTTTCTAGGTAGGAAAATTACCCATCAAAGATTTTACACCTGGTATAACTAAGTGTGTGCTCCCTTTTGTGGATACTCAGTATAGTTTTAGATGAAGGTGAACTTATTTTTTTCTTTGTGCTTACATTATTGGATAACAGTGATATTATATGTTTGTTTTGAGCAGTATTGCAAAGTAAAGCTTTGAATATTGGTATGGAGAAAGCCCATAAAATGATGCCTATCCTGGGCCTTTGTTCCTAAGTGAATTGAGACAGGCTTACCTTATTTATTAATTTATTATTATTATTATTATTATTATTATTACTATTGTAGTAAGAAGCATGCATTTTCTACTTTGTGTACATTATAGTAGTGCTAACAGTATATACTTGNTTATACAACAGACATCCAAAATTTTCATGATGTGAAACTTAATATAATTCTTGAATGGAAGGTTTCCCTTTGTCCAGATCGTAGTCTCCAACAAGTACCCTTTTTATGGTTGTTCTGTACAAGCCTATTATGTTCTATCCAAGTCTTTGTCATTTGCTCATGTCTAGTTTATAGATAATGCCTATATACATCTGTCACTCAATTCAGATCTCTGCGGTTTGTCTTTGGTTCCTACATTGACTTTATCATGCATCATAAGGAATTCTGCCAATATACATGCTTTGTATAGCCTTGTCATTATGTGTTTCTGAACAGTATGTTCCATGCTTCCTACTGCTTTGCTCTCAGTGGCAAACTGCCCCCGAGTTTTAGAATATTTCCATTGTTACCTTTGAAAATTTCCATTTGGAGTCCTGAGCTATTGGGACCCTTAGGTACAATCTGAGACTATTTCTCACAGCCACACATGGGTCTCCCTAGCAGTTAGAAGTGGTTAAGCCTAGCAGAAGGTTAAGCATATGGAATCCTGTCTGACTACACGCTTGATGGAGAATAATACGATCTCAGCGCCATTTCAGGGTTTTCAATCACTTAAAATAGAGGCTAGGTTTGATATGGTAGTCAATCTCTATCAAGCTATTCAGAAAACCTTGAATCACTCAATTCAGCAAACCTCTGCTTATTATCATTCAATTCCACAAACCNCTGCTCATGTGGCACTCATGATAGCTATTTGAGTGATGAGAGAGCTTCAGAATGGCTTTGCTCCTATCATGAACATTTCCCTTGGATGTCTGAAGGTTGATGAACTTGGCCCAAATCATAGTGAGGCATGTCAGGTACCTGTGGTCATGTTGTTGATAATTTATGTTGCAATTTTATTTTATAGGGCTTTATACTTCTTTCAGGATTCTTCATAAACTCTTTATGAACTAGATGATATATAGATAAAGGTTTTTTCTTTATAAAAGGCTTTTAAAATAGGGCATTATAAATAGTTAACATTTTGACACAGTAGAGGTATCACTCTCCCCACCNCCACTTAGGCCTTTACTTGGTCTTCTAAACCATTTGGCTTTATGAGTCAGCATTGTATATAATCAAAATACAAATTTGAGTGCCCATTAATCCATCATATAAGCATACAGCTGGTATTTATTGGCTGTCTAATGTGATAGTTTTTCAAACCAGGCTGCATAAGTAATACTTGGGGAGGAATTATGAAAATGCCAATTCCCAGGCACCATTCTCCTAGGTCCTTATTTATCAATCCATTGAACCTAATAATCTGCTTTGAAATATATATATATATATATTATTTTATAGTGGTAAAATATGTATAAACAAACATTGCATCAAAATTATCTTTACTTACACAGTTTAATGAACTATGTCCACATTTTGTACAGCTTTCAGCATCAAAGGAACTGAATAACACGTCTTTAAGTAGCACCTTTGGTGAGTATGAGGCGGAGCATTCTGACCTGTTAACCTATTTGGTTAAACATTGATATTATGTGAACTTAGATTTTTGTTAAACACCATAGGAAAAATAAGACATGAAAAATGATTGCCAGATTCTTGACAGAGGACTAAAATTCAGTACATAAGGAATAATAAGAGTAAGTTCAGAAGAATAAAAATGAGTGATACATGTAGGAAATGTATCATCATTCTTATACGCATACCTGTTACATGGATAGGTGGAATAAGAAAGGATGAGACCAGCCAAGCACTGGGCAGAGCTCTAGGAGTCCGGTTGAAGAGGGGGAGGAGGGATTGTAGGAGCAAGGGGAATCAAGGAGGTCAAGATCATGATGGGGAATACAGAGACAGCTGACCTGAGCTAGTGAGAGCTCATGGACTATGGACTAACAGCTAGGGAGCTTGTATGGGACTTNCCTAGGCCCTCTGCATGTGGGTGACAGTTATGTAATTTGGTCTGCTTGTGGGACCCCTAGCAGTTAGATCAGGACCTGTCCCTGGCACGTGATCTGGCTTTTTGGAACCTATTACCCATGTGGGGATGCCTTGCCCAGCCTTGATACAGTAGCAGGAGCTTGGTCCTGCTTCAACTTGATATGCCATGCTTTATTATACACATCTAGATGTGTATAAGAGACAGGAAGAGAGGAGGGAGGGGAAACTGTGGTTGGTGTATAAAATAAACGAAAAAAATTAATAAAAAAAGAAAAAGCTGGGCGGTGGTGGCACACACCTTTAATCCCAGCACTCAGGAGGCAAAGGCAGGCAGATCTCTGTGAGTTTCGAGGTCAGCCTGGGCTACCGAGTGAGTTCCAGGAAAGGCGCCAAAGCTACACAGAGAAACCCTGTCTCGAAAACAAACAAACAAAAAAACAAGAAGAAGGAGAAGAAGAAGAAGAAGAAGAAGAAGAAGGAGAAGGAGAAGGAGAAGGAGAAGGAGAAGGAGAAGGAGAAGGAGAAGGAGAAGGAGAAGGAGAAGGAGAAGAAAAGAAAGAGTGAGATAAGCAGATAGGTATGAATGAAAATAGAGCCATGGAGGGCTGGGTATAGAACTTGGTTGGATGAAGACATATGGCATTGCTAAGCATAAAGGTCATGGCAACAGGATGCTACACAAAGAAGTACTAGAGCTAAGNAGAGCAGCCTCAGACTGTTTCTCCGAAAACTACATGATATTTGATATGGGTGAGAATTCATGTTTACATCAGTTATATTTCCCACCTGAACGAATTAAATTCTAAAAATTTTTTTAGCAAGGACCAAATACATAAGGCAAAGTTGTATCATGTTTTTCAGTGCAGGGCCTTGCACCCAGGGCCACACACACACACACACACACACACACACACACACACACACACACTGTACTGAGTTCTAGTCTGTATGGCTTTTGTGAGATGGTTGCAATCAAACAGCATAGCTCCTAGCATTTAATGTATGACCACATGAGTGTGTTCTGTTTACTAAGCATGCTTGTGTNCAATGCAAACATTAACAACTCCTTGCTCAAGGGTTGAGAGTGCCTACTCTGGTTTTCTCAAGTTTATGAACCCAAATAAATTTTCCAGCTTCATCCAGGATAAGCAAGGATTTCAAGCCTTTCTCCCAATTCTTCTTTCTGGGCCTCTTCCCTCATCACCTCCAGGAACATAGCCGTTGACAGAGCTGTATGANGAATGTTTGTTTGACCTTATATTAATTAGGATTCAGATTTCAATCTCTCTTGGGCTGAGTAGAGTCTATGTATGCATCCCATGCTGGCTTGAGGCTATGATCAGGTTGAGCTTAGATTGGTCTTGAACTTATGATCTCTGCCTTNGCATCCTAGGTGCAAAGACGTAGATGTGTACCACCAACAACCAGTTCAATTTTTTTTGTTAATGCTATTTCTTCATTTCCTCAGTTTTTGCAGTTTATATATGTTTTGAGAAATCTATTTACACTGAAAGAAGTATCTCAGAGCTGAGGAAGCCACGATGGTTTGATCACTTTACCTTGAAGGTTCAGGTGTTGTCCATGTGGTNGTATGAAAGGTGAAGCCTTTATAAGGTGGCTAGTCAAAAGTGGGCTCCTCCCTTATGAAATAGACTATGGCTCTTACAACAGAGGCTTCATATGCACCTGCAGGGCACCACCGTGAAAGTGGAGAGAGCAATTGTCACTAGATAATTGAACACATCAAGGCGGTTTCTCAGAACTGTGAGAAATATATTTCTGTTCTTTATAATTTATTTAGCCTCAGATACTATATTATAGCAACACAATGACTCCAAGTAGTTATGGCAATTGAATGCAATGTGGTATCCATAACAAGTAAAAAATGCCAGTGACNTCATGATGAGGTATGTGGGATAACTGGCCATAATGTGCCAAGGTTAATTNTTAGTTTGGACAAACGTACCATGGCTATGTAGCATGTTAATGTTAGGGGAAACTGTAACATGAATCTTAAAAGGTCTTATTAATGGAAAACCCAGAGCCAGATATTGGTGTGAAAGCTGAAAAATCAGAGGAACAGAACAAGCTAGCCACGTTCTTACCTCTACGAAATCCTCAGCCTCAAGAGCGTGAGTTCCTGTTTCCTCATGCCTTATATACCTTTCTGTGTCCTGCCATATTACTTCCTGGGATTAAAGGTATGTGTCCTTCTGAACCAAAGACATGAGATCTCAAGTGCTTGGATTAAAAGATGTGTGCCACCACTGCCTGACCTTTATGTCTAATTTGGTGACTGGCTTTGTCCTCTGACCCCCAGATAAGTTTATTAGGATACACAATATATCACCACAGGAAACTGAATCAACAGGACAGAGAAACTATGACTTTNTAAATCAAAAACTTGCAAAATATATTATTTAATAAATCATTTTACTACAATTTTGATTGACTTCCAGAAAAGCAATTAAATTAGATGCTTGTGTTTAGTTTGTCTCTGTAGAATTTGTTTGTTGTTCAGATTTTGAAGTTTAGATAACAATCCCATAGCAAGATGAAAGTGTGAACCTCCTCAAGTTCATATTCAAGACTTGGTGTCTTCCCTGTGTTTCCACTGTGTTAGTGAAACTGAGTTTCTTCTTACAGTTGCAGTCTGGAATGAGGGCAAATCCTTCAGGTTGTAATATATGTATTGGTTGAGGGCTAGTTTTAAAAACTAGTCTCTCTTTTGAAGTGTATAGGTGCCAATGGATAACAAAATTTTTCTTTTAAATCACCACACACCAAATTTAGAAAGTCTATTTAAGCTACTACAGCAGTTATCTCAAGCAAAATTACATCTGGAGAACTAGGTTGTACTGTTACTTCAAGTTATACTAGTGAGATGGATGAATTTTCATCTTTCCATTATCAGCGGGCAGTTAGTGGAGACTCTTTTATTTGCATTCAGGTGGACCTGATTTCCTAGAAATTCTAACTCTACCTAGGCATAACANAAACCTACATAGTCATATAGCCTCCTATTCCAGACATGGTATGAGGCATTGCAGCCTTCTTGCAAAATGAGGTTTGCAGCAGTGACTATCATGACAGCCTGTGAGAGACCTTTCTCTTTAGTATCAAACTAACAACTTCTCACTTCCCATTTCCCTTTTGTGTCCCTTGGCTCTACTGTCTTGGAAATGTCTTTATAATTACAATCATTTTATTAAGTATGAAGCGATATCTTTTGCGTTTTTATTTTTTAATTTTACAAATAACTTGCAATGTAATGGGTTTTATTATGACATTTTAATACATTATTATTATTATTTTGTTCCTTTTCATTCCCTTTCCTCATTGCCCTCAACATTTCCACTGTTCTTTTATTGCTGGTCCCTGTGTTCCTGCAAGTAATGTTTCCATTCTGCTTTTGTGTCTCTTTTTTTTTCTCCTGTTGTTTCAAGATCTCTTCATCCATTTTCATGGTCCTAGTTCTCCTTTTATGACACATACACCTGTCTCTTATACACATCTAGATGTGTATAAGCGCACACACACACACACACACACACACACACACACACACACACACAAAATCTAGAGTCTGCATATGAGATAAAACAGATGGGATCTCTCCAAGGATGCTTAAAAAATTGCATTGTGTTTATGTGCCAGATTTTCATTATCCATCCACTTATTGATGGATATCAGACTGGTTTTGTTTTTTAAAGCTATTGTGCATAGTGAAGCAATAAACCTTCATGGGCACACACACACACACACACACACACACACCACACATATACATATATACATACCACATGACCCAGCTCTCTCTTTCTATGTGTATATATGTATATGGATATATGTGCATATATATTTATGAGTGTGTGTGTGTGTGTGTGTGTGTGTGTGTGTGTGTGTGTGTGTAGTTCATTAAAAAACTTCCAAAGTGGCAGTTTCCATTATCACCAGCAGGACACAAGGGCTCTTTGTCTACATCTTCACCTGCATTTGTTGCCACTAGTTTTCTTGATGATAGCCATTATGACTGGAGAGATGGATCTCAAAGTAACTTGAATTTGCATTTCCCTAATTGCTAAGGATGTTGAACACATTTAAAATGTATATTAGCCATTTGGTTTTTCCTTTAGGGAACTGTTTATTCAATTTATTGGCCTACTTACTGATTACAGTCGAAATTTTTGGCCTTTATTTTTTCAATTCTTTATATATTCTAGATATTAATCCTGTGATGGCTATTCTTGGTGGTCAACTTGACTATATCTGGAATGAACTACAATCCAGAAATGGAGGGTACACCTATTATCTGGAACTTGAGGCAGGAAGACAACATGCCTTTGTTCTGAGGTGGGAAGATACACACTTTTAATCCAGATCTTGAGGCTGGAAGGCACACNTTTAATCTGGGCCACACCTTCTGCTGGAAGCCTATATAAGGACAACGGAAGAAGGAAGGGTTTGCTTGTTCTTTGCTTGTCTTTGCCTTGTCAGCACATCCATTCCTTCACTGCCAATGGAGACTACTCCTTAGGGATTCCAGCATATACAGAAGATCAGNTGAGACGCCCAGCCTCATGGGACCAAGCAGCTATTAGATTCTTGGACTTTCCTTTCACAGCTAGCATATATATATATCTGTCTCTTATACACATCTAGATGTGTATAAGAGACAGCATGTATACATATATACACATATATACATATGTACATGCATATATATGTGTATATATATGTTTCATTCCAAATATATGCATATTTTCCATTCCATAAGTTCTGTGAGTCTATTAAAAACCCCTTGCCTGATGTGCAGTGGATGAGTATTTACATCTTCATTTTATACTTTGTTATTCAAAAGCTTTTCCATTTTATCTAATCCTATTTTTCAATTTTTGGGATTATTTCCTGTTCTTTTTAAGAAAGCTTTTGCCTATACCCACAATGTGAAGTGTTCTGCCTATGTTTCCCTCCAGCAGTTTCAAAGTTTCAAGTCTTACATTCAGGCCTTTGATCCATTTTGAATTGATGTTCATGAACAGAGTGAGAGATACGGACCTCATTTCACTTGCCTACATGTTAACATCCAGTTTTTCCAGCACCTTTTTGGGAGAGGATTTATTTTCTTCAATATTTTGATATCTATGTCACATCCCGGTGGCTATAGCTGTGAGGGTTTACTGGTTGGTTCTCTGTTCTAGTCTGTTTGTCTACATTTCTGGTTTTGCATCAGAACCCATACCGTTTTTGTTATTATGGATCTGTCATGACAGTTCACGATCAGGTATAGTGATGCATCTAGCATTGCTCTGTCTGCTTAGGATTGCTTGGGCCTTTTGGGGTTTTGTGAGGCTGTATGATTAATTAGGATTATTTCTAGTTCTGTGCAGAATATAATAGGAATTTTGATGGATATAATAGGAATGTTGCATTCAATCTGAGGATCACTTTGAGCAATGAAGTCATTTTTACAAGATGAATTCTGCCACTCTATGAGCATGGATTTTCCCTGTTCTAATATCTCTTTCACTCTTTCTTTTTATTTATGTGGGAGTGTACACATGAGTAACATATATGTCTGGATGTGTTCATGCATGCTCACATGTTAATGGGCTGTTGTTCAGTCTCCAATTATTGGTTTATTTATTTATTCATTTATTTATTTTTATTATTTTTTCATTTTACATACCAACCACTGTTCCCCTTCTCCTGTTACCCCACCTCCCCTCCACCCCACTCCTCCCATTTACTCCTCATAGGGGGTAAGGCCTCCCTTGGGTAGTCAACACTGGCTGGCATACCAAGTTGGGGCAGGACTAAGCCCCTCCTCCCTGCATCAAGGCTGAGTAAGGCATCCCACCATAGGGAATGGGCTCTAAAATGCCAGTTCATGTACCTGGGATAGGTCCTGGTCCCATTGCCAGGGGCCCCACAAAGAGATCAAGCCACACAACTGTCACCCACATTCAGAGGGCCTAGTTCGGTCCTATGCAGGCTCCCCAGCAGTCAGTGCAGAGTCCGTGAGCTCCCACTAGCTTGAGTCAGCTGTCTCTGGTTTTTCCCATCATGATCTTGACCCCACTTGCTCCTATAGTCCCTCCTCCCTCTCTTCAGCTGAACTCCAGGAGCTCGGCCAGGGCTAGGCTGTGGGTCTCTGCATCTGCTTCCATCTGTCACTGGATGTAGGTTCTGTGATGACAATTAGGGTAGTCACCGCTCTGAGTATAGGGGAAGTCTAGTTAAGGTACCCTCTCCACCATTACTAGGAGTCTACCTCAAGACCCAGCAATACCATTCCTGGGCATATACCCAAAAGATGCTCACCACACCACAAGGACACTTGCTCAACTATGTTCATAGCAGCATCATTCATAATAGCCAGAACCTGGAAACAACCTAGATGCCCCTCAACTGAAGAATGGATAAAGATGTGTACATTTACACAATGGAGTATTACACAGTGGTAAAAAACAATGACATCATGAAATTTGTAGGCAAATGGATGGAACTAGAAAATAATCATCCTGAGTGAGGTAACCCAGACCCAGAAGGACAAATACAGTATTTACTCACTTGTAAGTGGGCATTAGACGAAAAGNGGAGGATAACCAGGCTGCAGTCCAAAACCCCAGAGAAGCTAGGTAAAGAGGAGGACCCTAAGAGGGACACACATGGAGGGCCCCAGGAAGGGTAAAGAGTTAGGATCTCATGGGTAAACTGGGAGGGGTGTGTAGAGGGGAAGAGATCGGGGGTGGGAACATGAGGGATCGAGGTGGCTGAGTTTGGGGAGGGACGGAGAGGGAGAGCAATGAAAGAGATATCTTGANAGAGTGACAGAGGGTTAGGGAGAAATCTGGTGCTAGGGAAATCCCCAGGAATCCACAAGGCAGTCTCCAAGTATTTGTATAGTTTATATAGTTCTTGCCTTTGGATTTAAATTGTATTCTACTACAATCTGGTGAGATATTGGAAATTATTTTGATTCTTTTGGATTTGCTGTGATCTGCTTTGTGACCTACAATGTGACTTATTTTAGAGAAGGTTCCATGGACTGCTTAGAGGATGTGTATTCTGTTTCTGTTAAATGATATTCTATAACTACCTCTTTGATCCATTTGATCTATGCTGTGATTTATTTCTGATACTCCTATGGTGATTTTTGGTTTGGGTGACCTATCTAAAATGAGAATGAAGAATTGACAGAAACTGCTGTTACTGTGTTAGTATCTATCTGACCTTTTGTGTTCATTAGTGCTTTTTTATGAAAATGGGAGCCCCAACACTCAGTGCATATATATTTAGCATTCTTACATTTTCTTGATAGGTTAGTTCTTTATTAGTGTATAGTGGTCTTCTTTATGTCCTATACTTATGGATTGAATTCTATAGCATGAGATCCCATTAATAGTATGTTTTGGGATATAATTATATGCTATGCTATTTATTTTATTGCTTGTTTTCCTAACTCTAACTGCTAATAGGTCTCCATGTTAGCTCTGTGTTCCTTGGACATGACCCCATCTTTTAGGGACTTTTTTTGTTGTTGTTGTTCTTTGCTTTCTCTTACTGAGAACTCCTTCAGACTTATTTGTGCTTTCTCTTTCTCATTCCTAGATACAGCCATTTCTCCAGGAAGTTACATCTTTTAACTAGAGAATGGTATTTGAAACTTAGATTAAGTTACATTCACAGCTACTGGGTGTCAACTGCTTCTAGGTACTTTCATTATTAGCCTTTTATTTCTGTGCTCATTCCTCATGGAAGACCCCAAGAGAATGGCTGCCAAATTGAGACTCCCTGAAGTGTGAACTTGCCAAGTTAGGGATGAATAGCAAGCCTTTGTGGGCAGATAGTTCTCTATGCTGCTGAGCTGGGATGAAGGGGCTGGATGGAGAGGGCAAACTAAGCTTCTCCTAACTCTTGACCTCTCTACCTGTGTTCCTCCCCAGTGTGCTGGCCCTTATAGGTGGTGGCAGAGAAGGACTAGGAAGAGCAGGAGTGATGATGTCTACAGTGGGTTTTGTAGCTGGGAGTTGTGTAGTAGGTCCCACAGGTTCACTGAAGAAGCACAAGTGCACATAAGAGCTATTTTCACACATACCACATAGAGACAATGCCCAGGGAAACAGAAGGTTGCTGCCACACTGTGGCATCAAAACCATAGAGAGTCCTACATGCCTCCTTCATCCTTTCTTCCAATTTGTATAGCAGGGCACAGAGAAGAGAGGAAGGCAAGGGACTGAGGGTGCACCAAGGGCCTCAGCCCCAACTATTTGAACTTCAAGTCCAGGTTATAGAGAAAAACTTTGTTTGAAAGTGAGTTTACAAATTAATTTTTGTTTTTGAGAGTCTTGCCATGCTAGTCCAGGCTGGCCTGGGAACTTGAGTAGCAGAGGCTAGTTTCAAACTCATGATTCATCTGTTTTAGCAACCAAAGTGCTGGTATTAGAAGGTGGTAGAACTTGTACAGCTAAACTTACAAATTTAAAGTGAATATGGGTGGGACTTTGAGAAGTAGCATGAGACATTATTGTTAAAGAAGTGAAGAGTTCAGAATGAGATCTTGATGAGGTCCTCCAACACCCTGTGGCTAAGGCAGAATCTGATTAATATAACAAGAATAGTTATTAGCAGAAAATAAAGTAAGCCTTCTTCCCCCAACACACACATACAAACAAAAGCCAATAAGCAGAAACCACCCCAAATCTCATTACTTAAATAGAGCATGCAGCATAGAGCCTGGTTCATATTCATACAACAGATGTTGTCCTCTATTATGATTAATGGTATTAATTTGTTGAGTCTGACTTTAATACCATTCTGTATATGATTAGCAAATCCAGAATTCTTTCCAGTTTGCCTCTCAGTTACATACTATATGCTAATAAAAGTAATACAAGGAAACTTTTCCCCAAAGCAGGAATTTGCCTAGAGTGGTATGTGTGTGTGTGTGTGTGTGTGTGTGTGTGTAGGAAAAAAAGACTTCTCCAGATGCTATGTTTCTCCAGGCCTGACGTTGGGGTTGCAGCCTTCAGTATAGGGTCTGGGGAGAGATGCATTCCTAACCTAAGTGCCGAGCATATAGCTTCATATTATACCATGTCTGTTATCTAGTGAAGCTTGAAATCAGCTATCCAGTGTAAGTAGAATGTGCTAATGTAAACCAAAAGAAAATATGATACCATGGAGAGAAACTACAAAAGGTCAATACATGCGTTTGCCTAATGTGTTGTAAAAAGCTGCTATTCGGTTAATAAGCTGTGGGTCCTCTGTGATTCAGGGAATGAATATTATCACCTGACAGCTAAGCAGACTAGAAACAAAGAAGCTGTCAGGATCTGCTTACCTTGGTCCAGGAGACTTTGAAGGGCTGTGTCCTCCCAGCCCCAGCATCATTTATATTTGGTTGCGTTTCCCAAGCTCCTTAGACTGTTAATTGTTTCTGGGAATCTTGACAAGAAAGGGAAATAATCAAGACAAAGTGAGTCTCAGAGAAAGGAAGCTAGAACATAAATCCAAATTGCCTGAGACAATGTTGGATTGAATTCTAGGGATTGGAAACAGACTCCGTGTTCCATCCAAACTTGAGTCCAGATTCCGGGCCTCCCAGAGGAACATAACCCAGGAGCCTTCCCTTACTCAGTGATCTATTCCTATCAGCCTAGAAAGTCTAATTACCCCTGGGCCACAGTTCTATACTGTGTTAGAAACTCTGGGACCACCACAGAAAAACAGTGGGTACCCTCATCCCAAAGGCTCCTCAGAGCCTGGGAAGGAAGGAAGAAATGCCTAAAGCAGCTGAAGAACAAAACAGAGCTGGATTTTCTTCAGATTAGTTGAAAAAAAAAAAAACCCAAAAAAACCAAACCTCTATAAATTGAGGAATGGACAACACTAGGTTAGACAAGGAAGTTGGGGCAGGTGGAAACTCAGAGCTAAGGCATAGATTTGTTTGTGTGCAAGGTAAGAGGAAACAGCAGTTAATTGGATATATTTAAAAAGTGGAGGTCTCAGCAAACTTTGGGTTTGAGTGATGAGGACACTACAGTTCCTGAGCGTTTGGTCCACCCATCTATTGGGAATGGAGATGAACTGACTCATGACCCCTCCCCCCACAGTGTACCTCTCTCTTCTGGAGCCTCCTCTTTATATGCTTACACCTCTCTGCCACTGTCAGTCATTAACGTCTCCCCTGAAATTGCTCTTTCCATCTATGCAATAAGTTCCTCTGGGGCTCACAAGTTCTTGGGCCTAACTCTGAGTTAAGAAAACTTATTCTCTCGTACCTATGACATAGGTTGAGTTTTTTTTTTAATATTTTATGTTTTACGTTTAATTAAATGTGTATGTGTGTGGTTTGTGCAGACTAGTGCTGGTGTCTATCGAGGCATTGGATTCCCTGTCACTATAGAAATATCTTGGAATGCTGGGTCCTAACTGGGATGTTTTTGTCAATTCCTTCCCCTTACAGCTCAGGGAACCCTGTGGAAGAAGAGGTGGAAAGGTTGTAAGAGCCAGACAGTATGGAGAACACCAAGGAAGCAAGGCCTTCTAGACAGCAGAAGTGATGCACATATGAACTCAGAGGCTGTGCTAGCATGCACAGGGTCTGCACAGGTCTGGGCCTGATTGAGTCTGAACTGAGAGTGGAAATGGACACAAGTCCACATCCCTAACTAAGAAGCTATTTCCAGTTGATAACTACTCGCAAATGAAAAATTAGTTTTCTCTGACAGTCTCCCTGGATATACTCACCACTCTTCAGGCCAGGCACCATGCCCAGCCGTAGATGGACATCACAAAACAAACAATAATCATTTTGGAAGTTTTTTTTNCCTTATGCTTTGTCAGGGCACCCCCTGCCCTTTTTAACCTAACTGGTCTTTTTCTTATATATTATGGCTTCCAATATTGGGTGTTTAGGGCATATCTATGTATGTGTATCTTTATGTCTGTATGTATTTCTTTTGCCTTTTTTTGGACCTTTATTTTTCTGTTTGCTTGTTTTGTTCAATTGAGGTTTCTTGTTTTTTTTATTTTTATTCTCTCTCTCTCTCTCTCTCTCTCTCTCTCTCTCTCTCTCCCTTACATTCCTGTTTGTTTTCTGATGAAATATAAGATTTGGATGGGTGGAGAGGTGGAGAGGATCTGGAAAGTCTTGGGGGAGGGAGAACCACAATCAGAATATATTGTATAAAAAAACAAATTTCAATAAAAAAGACTTTCGCCAAATAAAAAGTTAGTATGGGTATGAGCATAGTGAAGACTGTGTGCTTAAAATTTCATACCATTTTCCAGAACATCTGCTGGCTTTCTGTTCCCTCAGCAGGCACTAACAGGTTTCTAAGGAGTTCTGGGCTTACTTAGTGGCCATTGGTGGCACCTTATGAAGAGGGCACATTCATTTCCAGGGGATCCAGCCTCCTCTGTTTTGACAAGGGAGAGAAAAACATGTGTATCAGTGATCTGGGTGTATTGAAGAAACACAAGGAACTGTGTGGAGGGGAGGGAGGAGATGTGGTCAGGATGTATTGTATGAGAGAAGAATAAAGAAAAAGAAAACAAAAGATTTGTTTCCTGCCCCAATTCATGGTGTATGTTAGGGAGGCTTCTCTGGGCTTCTGAGTAGAATATATAGCTTTTGGTGTTTGGGTGGAATATTCTATAGATAGCTGCTAGGTCCATATGATATGTAATGTCATTAACTGTGATGTATCCATTTACTTTACATCCAGATGACTAGTCAATTGGAGAAAGGTGGTGTATTGAAATCAACTACTATTACAGAATTGGAGTTAATCTGTGTCATAAAGTTCAGTGGCATGCTTTTATGAAATTGAATGTGCAAGGCTTTGCTACATATGCGTGTAACATTGCAATGTCTTCTTGGTTAATTGTTCTCTTGATTAAGATGAAATGCCCTACTAAAAAGAAAACCAAAACCAACCAACCAACCAAACAACAACAAAAACCCCGAGTGATCAGACCTAGGGGATACAGCAATTATTTCTTTCTGCATTTGCTATTTAATTTTCTTCATGGGGGCAGTGTTGTGTTTTGTATGCAAGTGAAATGTCTATATTCATTTGGAAGAGTGTCTTCTTAGACTATTATTATTCTAAATATGAGCTATGGTTAAATGGAAAGCACACTATCAGTCAGAGGGTTGAGGTTGAATCCATAGCTACGACTTCTTAGGTGCTCAGATTTGGTCAAATTGCTTAGTTTCCTTGTGCCTTCCTTTTCTTATCCATGAATTCTCCGTGTTACTGCAACAGGTAACTACAAAATCCTTATAAAATATCTAGTTAGTGTTTAGTATTAAGAATTCTATGGTGAGATTTTTTTCACTTATTGCAGTGCAAATAAAGCTAGGAATTTAGAAATCTTGTGCTGCCCAGTCTGTGCTTCTTTCAATGAATCCCTTCTCAATGAATCCCTAATGGAAGTAAATGCACAAGGACAGAAACGTTCTATGAGGGCACGGATCATCTCTTCATCCCTTCCTCCATCAGTATCTGAGTGATGGATGGGTGCTTTGTTCTTCCTGTTTTGTATGTGTGTTTAACCTGTGGATATACAGAGAAGGATGTCAAACATCTTCCTCTATCACTCTTGGCCTTATTATTTCTTTGAGACAGTGTTTCTCACTGAACCTGAGGCTCACAATGCTGTGTTGACTTGGCTGGCTAGCCAGCCAGCTCATGTCTTTTCTCTCCAGTGCTGAGGCTACAGGCATGCATAGCCATGCCTGGTTTGTATGTGGATGTTGGGGATTTGAACTCAGATCCTCATGCTTGCACAACGAGTGCTCTTACATATTGAGCCATCTTCCCATCTCAGATGAACAATTAAAAAAAAAATCACAAGTGGATTGTGAAGCTTCCAAGTTTCCAGCATAACATCTATGGTTATTATTATTAATTTGGATTTTTTTTTTGAGATAATGACTCCCTAGGCTGATTTGGAAGTTGCAAGCTCCTGTCACTTTAGCTTCTCAATTGCTGGATTTATAGGCATGTAGTACCATGCCCAGCTATTCTTTTTTTTTTTCATGCCCAGCTATTCTACAAAATGTATCGTATAAGCTGAGTTAACTTGTGATTCGGATTCAGGGATCATGCTGGCTTCTCTTTTTACTGTTTATGTGCTATGAGCAAAAGTGAGAGGAAGAAATGAGAGCACATAGGAGACTTGATGTCAAGGAGATCCTTTTAAATTGCAGTCACCCTGAAATGTGTAAGGCACTTGAGACAGTCAAGGGCATGGTGGTAGTATGCAGGAGAATGTGCCCTGTAGACTGATCTTTTTAAACACTTGATCCTCAGTTAGTGCTGCTGTTGGGGGGCAGGGTTATGCGGTGAGGCCTCACTGGAGAAAGTAGGTCACTGGATTAGGGCTTTGAGAGTTTAAAACTCACCCCATTTTCCAGCTTGCTCTCTTGCTTTGTGGCTGCCATTGAAGATGGGAGCTCCCAGCTTGNTGCTCTAGCCAATGCCTGTCTGTTTCCATGCCTCTCAGGCATGATGGACCCTTATCTCTCTGGAACTATAAGTCCAAATAAACGATTCCTTCTATAAGTTGCTTCTGGTCATTGTATTTTACCACAGCAAGCGTTCTGCAGAGGCCCCTTCCTGCATGCTTAGGGACATATGTTAAGTCTGGACCCAACAGCCTCTCTCACTTGCCCTCATGGGAAATAGTGTGAGAAGAAGAAAACATGGGCATCACACATTGCCTCGCCACCTGTCACAAGTAGACCTCGGTAAACGATGCTCCACTTGACCAAGTATTTTAAGGAAGGCACACCAATATGTCACTTCAGTCTATTTTTTTCCCTTCCTCTTTTCCTCTTGACACTGAGAAATTATGTGACAATTGGCATTCTTTCCTNTGGAGTTGACAGTGAGCTGGTTGTGGCTGCAGTTTGCCTAGGAGAATCAGTCTCCTTTGTTAGCTGCCTGTTCTTCCTGAAAGGCAAATCACTCTAAATGTGTAGCTATTTCATCAAGTTGAAACATTCCTCCCTGGAGGGTGGCTCACTAAGACTCAGTAAGTATGGGGCTGATGGTTAGCTCAGTTGGTAAAGTACTTGCCGTGCAATTGTGAAGACCCGAGTTCAAACTGTAGATATCCACATCAAAAGCCAGGCATGGTGGTGTGCAATTGTAGTTCTAATGCTGAGAACAGATGGGAAAGCCTCCAAAACTTACTGGCCAGCTATTCTAGCTAACTGGTGAATTTCAGGTTCAGTGAAAGACACGGTCTCACAAAATAAGGGAGACTAATACAGACCCCTGACTTCTATACACATATGTACATGTCTGTGTACTCTCCCCATTCACATGCACACATACAAACATGTACACATGCATACACCCCTCCCCCACATACACATGAAAAGTCCCAGGAAGTGAGTGAAAGTTAACAAGGCTTAGGACTAAAGAGAACACACAAGTCTTAAGAAGCTCCTGAAACTTACAAGTCACATTGCCTCTTCTGAAGCTCATATCAGCAGCAATAGCTGCTGAGGAAAGAAGCCTCATGAGAGTCATGATGGGAACATCAGGGATGCAGCTTTCATGAGTCATCATCTATACTGGGGTGGGCTTTTTAATAATGTGCCTGCTTTTGANTCATCCACGTTCCTATAAGTAACTGCTCATCTATACTCTTGCAAGTAACCCAAATAACTGTCTCACTAACCTCAACTTGAGTGGAGTAATTTCTTTGATATGGGATCAATGCCCTAACTTGGGTGAATAGATATTTGTTTACATCTTCCCAGAAAGTCATGTAACACTATCTATCCATCTATCCATCTATCCATCCTACCCATACCAACAGCTATCTACCCACCTCAGACCCCTTCACCAATTCTTCCAGCTATCTATCAACAAATGATCCATCTATGTACATATGCATATTGGGAGGGAAATGCCTTTTACATTTTGTTCCTTGACGCCCCAAGGTTTGGCTGAGATGTCTTAATGAGAATTATGAGAGTCAGAGGACTGGTAAGGGCTAGATGGCTGGGTGGGAAGGGTTCNCAGGCTCTTCTATGATTAAAACTGCTCTGCCATTACATTTTATATATTGTAGTCTTGTATAGAACTTCACAGATTTCTGCTCTTTAAAGTNGGAAACATCTCTCAGTTGGAGGAATTACAAAGTTGAGATTTCCAATGTTTTTGGCCACTTGCTACATATGGCTGTTGAATCTTTGAAAAGCAGATAGTGTGATTTGAAATGTGCTGTAATTTAAATTCCATACTGAGCTTCAAAGAGATAGTATGACAAAAATACATAGAGGAGCTCATTAATAGTTTAATACATCAGTAACATGTTAGACTAATAACAGTTTGATATANTGGCTTAAATAAAAGATTTAGTTTAATCTAGTTTTCTTTTGAAAATACAGCTTTTAGAAAATCAGTGGGTGGGCTGCATTCTGTTGCTCTTGAACAATGCTTCTGCCTTGAGTTGAGATCTCTAAATTCTTGTGACTCCAAACATGAGTAAAAGGACTCCATCCTGTGTATATGATGTTGCCATATCCTTGCTGCAGACCTGTGGGGTTGCAGGCAGGGACAGAATCGTCTTTGAAAAGCTCAAAAGGATATGAGTCATGGACTTTCACATGTGAGACAATTTAAAGAAAAATGTCACTTGACCCACATGGTGGCAAACAAAAGCGCCCTGCTTTTCCTGCCTCCTTTCTATGCTACTTCTGACCGACACCCTGCATCCTGATGTTCCTAGAGCATCCCTGAATTTTGTTAAAATTTCTTTCATAGTGTTTTATCAGCCTGATTTTTTGGCTCAAATATACGGTCACTATATGCCTTAGAGGACAATAAGAAGTTCTCTCAAAGGATTTACAGTATAAAAATCACTTTCAGTGGTTTACAGGGTAGGGGAGAGAGAGGGAGGAACAGGCAGAGCTCAGATGGTGTTTAGTGGGGAAGAACTGCTAGGTCTNTGCATATATGCCATGTATTTGTCAAAATGCACATAATGTACTATGAAGAATGAACTCTGAAGAAAACTAGGGGTTTTGCAGAATAAAGATGTTTCAATGTCAGTGCACCTATTGCATTAAAAAAAAAGAAAGAATGAAGGAAGGACCACTCAGTAGTAGAGGAGGCTCCATGTGTGCAAGAGGTGTGAAGGACTGCTTGAGGACACTGTACTTTCTGCTCAGTTTTTGCTATGAGCCCAAATATTCTCTAAAAATAGCTTGTTAATTAAAAGAGGACACAACCCAATGTGTATAGTAAAGGTGAAAGAATATGTGGAAAGCCATGATGAAAATAGCATCTCTCATTAGAATGATAGCTCTGGGTTCTCCCAATGCCCAGCTGTTCTCTGTACTGCTTTGCATGAGAAAATGGCCATCAGCACTCTACCAAGGTGTCCTGTCTTTCCATTTTAACACAAGAGGGAGGAAAATGATAAATANACTTGTTTTCTTGCCTTCAGACNAAGGCCTGATTGATAGAAACAGCCGCTAAGTGTCTTTGCAAAGCAGGGGGGATCATTTGTGTTTTCTCCAGGACCTTGTGAGGTCAACCTGCCTNTGAAGGCTGGCTGCAAGGTAACCTGGTGGTCCCTGAGTGTGATGGGGGGGGGCTTAGTCTTGTTTATTATTTNATCAAACTTCCCTGGATGACAAAGTGCTGACATTAAATGCTTAGTGATACAGGACTTCTATNATGAGATACTGTGCCAACAAATCAANGCTTAATAGGCATTCTCTTCCTTTTGCCTTTCGGTCTAGAAAAGAGTTTTCTATTACACATTGCTGTGTATAGAAAACTATCCTTCCAAGTCCATTATTATTATTTTTTTGAGGAAAGTATAAAGTTAGAAAATCAGGATTTGAAGCTCTGTGTTTGAAAGAAATTTAATTTTGTGCTGTACAGACTGAACGAGTGTCAACCACTGGGTTACAGTGGGTTCTTCTGCTAATAACAACACTACTTACTTTAAGGAGTTTGTGTCTTCCTGAACCTCAGTTTACTCACACACAGTTATTCTAAATCAATAAAAAAGCAATTCCCCTGCCCCATGCCTTTCATTTATAGTAGTAAAAAAAAATGGTACACAAATGCTCTATGTGTAATTTGCTAGAAGAACTTGGGACTTTTAAAGTCCTATCTTGTTCCTTCCCAGGATGCCTTTGGTTTAGAGCTGGTTCAGTTTTTATCAGTGTGCTGCAGATGAAGGCATTGCCATTTCTGAGCCTCAATCTTTCCCCCACGATGTCCTATAGATGTGCAAATTCAATTTAAGCCCACTACTTTCTCTTTTCTTGCTCTTAAAATTAGTCTGAGTGTGTATTTATCTTAACCTTATACTTTAAATTTCAAAGATAATTTACAAACTTTGTATAAAGTTTAAAAATTACACAAGCATAGACAATACAATTCAGAGATGCCTCATTTCCCCAAATCTCTCTAGCTGGTGTGTTTCTAAGGCATNCCCATGTTTATATCAGTCCCTCCCACTCCCCATGCTATCCTTTCATGTCACTACATAGCTTACTACTTTCCCTCCTTTAGTATCTGTACAATGTTCCATACATGGCACACACTTTAGTTAAATTTTTATTAATTAAGGAAGTTATTTACTCATTGATACTTGTTGCAATTGTAGACACGTATGTACTCACAATAAGACACATGATAAAGTACAGAATGTTATAATTTGTAAAGCAAAATCTTTATTCTGATCAATTCACACCTTTCTCTCAAGTCAAATTCCATAGGGTTAAACATATTGAGCAATTTTTTTATCTGTTGGTAACTATACAGCTTTAAACAGTATACCTGGCATCTCTACTTATTGACTTAACCTCTTAAGACAGCACCTATTGACTTGGCTGCTATCAAAAATAAACAATGAGTCCGATAATTCAGAGACATGGAATATGACAATCCCTCAGAATTTTGTGTGTGTACAAGTGTGTATGTGTGTGTATACTTCCTTTATAAGTANTTGCTTATATTATTCAACTTATTGCTACAGACCTTTGGCAATGATTATTTNCCCAAACTAAAAAATTCTAATGTGCGTGGCAGAGTTGGAGTATTTTCAATCTGCCATTATTTCATCAAAGTGAGTACCCAGGGTTAAAGGATTTGCATGGTGTAAGTTTTATAGGCCCGTTTAAAATGATCTCATCTTGTGTTGGAGTCCTTTGGGCTCTTACTGAAGAGAAGAGTCATGTTTTAGTCAGCATGCCTCTGAGGGGACAGNGACAAGAGGACTGGAAGCCTCATCANAATCTATNATCAAAGGACATGGTGTATATATGATGGACCTGAGTAGGTCCTGAAGACACATGAGGGAATTTCCCAAATGTCTGTGCTTCCAACTCCTTTTATAACTTCCTCTGTTCCTGTGAATGAACCTATGGCCTTATGGGGCATGCCCTGTGATCAGTTGACTGAAGAAAAGAAGGTTAAAGGACTGGTTACAGATGTTTTGGATGCTATATAGGTACCTTTCAGAAGTGAACAGCTATAGTATTATAATTCCTTTATGGAGCAACAGTGAAGGATACTGGTGAAGGATAATCTTCATGATGGGTGGGACTTTGGGCAGGACATGCAGNTGTGCATTTCCTTGGATGGTGAAGTAGTCAGATGTATGATTGCATATTGTTCATGACTCAAAAATATGGACTTCCACTCACTCATCAAGGCTTCTTCTGAGTGTCATGTCTGTCAGCCATGGAAACAAACCTGAGTCTCTGATATGTACCAGCCTCAGGGTGATCACAGCTAGTGTCCTGGTAGCACATTGACTACATTGAATTGTTTCCACCTTGGAAAAGTTANCACANTGTCCTTATTGGAATAGTTATNAATTTGCCTTTNCTGCANATAATACTTCTGCCCAAACTACCATCCATGGATGTACAGAATGCTTTATCCACTATNATAGTATTCCACACAGTGTTGGTTCTGACAAAGAAACTNAGTTCACAGCCAGAGAAATATAGCAGTGGTCTCAGAGTCATGGGATCCATGATATTATCATGTTCCCCANCAGCCTGAAGCATCTCGCTTGATAGAATGGTAGAATTTTTAATAACAAAGTTACAGGACCAATTAGGTGGCAATAGCTTGGAGGGCCAGGGAAGATCACTCTGGAAGGNTATTTATGCCTTGAATCAGTGTTCAATGTATGATCCTGTTTAACCTACTACCTGGATTCATGAATCTTGGAATCAAGAGGTAGAGATGGGAAAGTTCACCATCACCCCTAGTGAATGATTAGGAGAGTTTTTGCTTCCTATTCCAGCAACACTATGCTAAGCTGGCCTAGAAGTTTTGGTTCCAAAAGAGATAGTCCTTCTGCTAGGAGGTACAGTAAACATTCATTGACCTAGGAACTAAGCCTTCTTCCTGGCCATTTTGGGCTTCTAATGCCTTTGAATCAACTGGCTAAGCAACGAGTCAGTGATAGGAGAGGTGATTGATTTAATTACTAGGGGAAATTGGGTTGCTTGTTCACAATGAAGGTAAGGAACAGTATACTTGTGGTGCAGGAGATCCTTAAAGGCATCTGTCCTCTGATTAAGGTCAATGGGAANCTATAACAATTCAATCCAGGCAGGATGATAAATGTCCCAGAACCTTGAAGAATGATGGTATGAGTCACCCCTGCAGATAAGAACCAAGATCTGTTGAAATGCTTGTTGAGGGTGGAAGAGATAAAATGAGCAGGAGAGGAAGGTAGTTAGAAATATCAGCTNAGNTGACTTTGAGCAGTTAAAGGACNGCAGATTGTAATTGCCACCAGNGTTTCTGTCTNATTTTGTTAAGAAAGAATTTGTGCAAAGCCACCTCCTTAGAGATATGGGAAGCATAGAGCCAGAGGCCAAGCTCTGCCCACAGCCCAAGCAGACAATGGTTGTACCCCAGACTCCATCAGCATTACTCCACCCCTGCTTCTGTACTGCTGTGTCCAGCTTGGTATCTGGTACCTGACCATCAATGCTATGGTCCTGATGATGGTACTGAATACACTGATGGATCCAGCTCGGCATCACATTTGAAGTTCTTAATGAAGAGAGAACTTTGAGTTCACAGATGATGCTAGCATGTGAGTTGCTGAATAGTTTCTTTGCTCCTGATCCTGGTGTGTGTAATAGCTGCTTACAGAGTATACAAACAACATTCTCCTTGATCACTGTGTCCTTCTATTACTAGATCTTCAATATTTCCCCAAATACCTTGGTTGCCATCACTGTACTTGTTTACTCAGACTCCACTCATGAATACACACAACAGCTACCTCCCAACTTCTCTTACATCAACAATATGTTTGTGAATTCCACCCATTTGGTTCTTATTATTCTTCTGTTTATTAGTCATATGACATATAAAAGCTACTTGACTGGCTGTGTTTGGAACCTTTACCCAGGAACTCCTCTAATGTTTTGGTTTATGTTACCAGCAATGACACAACCTCTGTGCAACCAGCTGTGACTGAAACTGCCAGGGAGTCACTGCTACCTTACATAACTCCCTGAGCCTANCATGAAAGAGTTGAGAGCAGCAGAATGACGTTGTAGCTACCTGAAGGATCCTTCTGTGATTTTGCTTCCAGGACTGGCTCTTTGAGCCTGTTTATTGTCAAAACACTGAATTTACAATTTTCATGGTTAGGTTGAAGGCCTGGATTGCTTGAAATACACTTTAGCCAGAGAACTGGAGTAGCAGAGTATAGGCTTCCTTTGGTAGGGGTTGGTATATATTGGACTCCCTTAGTCTTTCCTAAAAGTATAGATGGACCTCAAGACCCCCATATCAAGTAATGTACCTGGTTGACCAAAAACCTAGCAATGAGTCACACCTTTTCTCTTGGTCCTCTGTCTCTCTCNAAAATATAAAATAAAACTAAAATTAGATAAGAGTTTTCTTTTTGTCCAGCTTTTATTTTGAAGTAGTTTTAATTTCATTTATGGATGCTGTATTTACAGCATTTTCCCTTTCTCCAGCCTCCTTATCAAACTCANGGCTTCTTTTTCTTCAATTATTAATGTTATATATTTGATGCATAATTATATAAATAAAATCTTTTGGGTCCATTTTTTTGTTGCTTGTGTGTATTTGCTTTTAGGGCTGACCACTTGGTATTAGATAACCAATTAGGGGGTTTATCCTGGGGGGAAGTATCCTGATTCGGAAGTAGGATAGAGAGTCTGTAAAAGCCAGAGGTCTGGGCCATCTGTTGTGATAATGTGTTGGCTCTACATGGCAGGGAAGCTGTACTTATGAACTCTCAATAACATGTCTATCTAAACAAGACCTGAATAATGACACCAGTTGACATGTGGAGAGAAGAAATCTCACTAGACCATACTTTTCTTAAACCATTCTAGTACATAAAACAAACCTTTATAAAAAATAATATGAATTGCTTTAGATAATTAGGAGTTTTTATGTATGTAGTATAAGAATTTTCATAATGCCCCCAAATTTAATGACAGCTTAAATTTGATGGTCAAGGATTTTCTCTGGGGACTAAATTTAAACAACTAGGCAGCCAGGCAATGGTGGTGCAAGTCTTTAATCCCAGGACTCAGGAGGGAGAGACAGGTGGATCTCTGTGGAGAACATAAGACTGCTGCCCTAGGCTTCTTTGTCCTAGCTGTGGGGTGTTATATCTCTTCTCTATCATGGGGAGCTGATTTATTTGGCAGTGTAGCAC